>LIEC01011133.1:840-25942 GCA_001925005.1 Drosera capensis
AACATCAACGCCATGGTAATCGCCTGTTATACATGGATTAATATGATTCATTTCAGATTATATGTTTGAAATCTTAACTTAAGAATACCATTGTTATTCCCTGCTATACATGGATTAATGCGATTAATCTCATGATACATGCCTGAAAATCTTGAAACATGAATGCCGTGACAGTCACCTGCTGTACATGGAAATTAATGTAATTAATTTCATAAGTACATGCTTAAAAGTCCTGAGAATCCGGAAATACTGCATACAAGAAAATGCTTAAGAATCCTGAATATCCTGAAATCCTGAACATGAGAAAATTCTTATTAATGACAATAAAAGAGAGAGTTACGGATCCAGAACCAACCAGGGAGGGTGTGCGATAATTCCCTTCGCGTGCACGTAGTGGCATCTATTGATTGCCGTAATTGGTTATAATTAACCATTCAGAGTCTTCTGCAGAGACAATCCTGTTTGTTTAATTGTTATTAGTACGGCCGTACTAGTAACATATTAAATTCCTGCTGTAACTCCTCTCATGTCAACAATCTGTAAAAACCACGAGAATCAATACTACTTGACATAAAATGCATGAAGAGCATGTCATTAACTTGTCAAAGTGATGATAATCAATATGACATGACAGAGCATGTCATTAATCTGTAAAAGTGATGACACGACAGAGTATGTCATTAACATGCTGTTAAAGTCATGAGAATCAACTTGACTTGACATGAGATACATACAGAGCCTTAAAGACTAGTGATAATGAAACAGGGATTAACCTGTTTGACTTGAGTAATTGTTATCCTGTACGTATTTATACGTTCCTACTTGGCATATGGTTGCTCGATGTTGCTTGCATTGCATCCTGTTTGTGCATGAGAAACGCATGATATAATAAGCATGCCGAACTCCTGGAATGGATGTGTATCTTGTGTTACTAGGCTTTCGAGCTCACGGTTACATGTTCGTTTCAGGTCATAAAGGGTCGTGCAAAGGGATCATGACATAACGATGATGACTAGATTCGGTTTTCTGTAATGTTTTGCCGATATGTCCAGACGTACGATTTTCATGTAATTTAAGACTTATAAGTTGGATATTTTTTGTTAGTGCTCTATGTTTCTGACCCTTAAACCACTTGTAATCTTGTCGTCTTGCTTCAAAGGGAATTTGGAGCGACGGTAACGCCACGTGTCTGGTAGTCATTGGACTGAAAATCTTGGGGCGTTACATAGAGGCATGTTTCAGGCATATGAACCTTACGCAAAACTGAGGCAACAGCGATGAGCTTATGTTATCAAGAGCAAATACATGGATCTTTAGTTAAGCCTAAACTCAAAAGAAGTCTCAGAACATGAATCTGAAGTTCATTCACAAACTTGAGGTGCCGTAATGGCAATGGAAATGAAGGACATTTATCAAAGGTTCAATATACACAAGACAAGCCCAGAGCGACCAGCAGTCCCGAAGTTCACATAAACTCTGCTTCACTGGTCATGAAAGACCAAACAAAACCCTTAGACAAGTCATGAAACCAGGGAAGCCTCCTCTATGTACAAGCGCCATTACACCAGCTTCTCTTCTAGGTGATATCTGGCCATTGGTCGCTTTCGGTGAGCTTGGAAAGCACAAGCACAGCGCCTGGACGTCAAGCTGAGGCAACCGCTAATGATGAGAGAGTGTCTCCCTGGGCAAGTGTGCAGTGCAGGAAATGAATCGCACACCGCTTGCACTGCTGGAGGAGTCAGAGCAGTGCACTGACTGATATTTAGATTCCTTAGTCCATCTTCATCACACCTACTTTTCAGTGGGATTTTGCTGGAGGAGTCAGAGCAAAATATATGTTGTGATTTTGCTGTGCGTGGGAATTGATGTTGTTCTGATTTTTTAGTGTCTTTTTATTATCTTTTAGTTAAAAAAAAAAAAAGGATAGTAATTTATTTAATTGTGCTAAATATATGTTGTGATTTTTTTGTGTGTGATTTAGTTGTGGCTGTTTCCTTTTAGTACAATAGATAATGGATTATGTGTTGTTGTATCACATATGAGTTAGTGTGTATATATATAATAGAGATAATAGAATAGATTTTTTTTGTTGCGAATTTTGTTGTGTTTTTTTATTACTTTAATAAAATAAATAATGGATGATGATTTATTTGTTTGTGCTAAATATATGTTGTGATTTTGCTGTGGTTTTTCTTTTAGTGAAATAAATAATGGATCGCGTGTCGTCGTCCCACGTGCCATCTGATGGGTTAGTGTATTATATAAATAATAGATTGTCCTTTCAACTGGTCTTTTTTTATTATCAAATTGTCCTTTTAATTGATGTTTTTAAATCAAATTGTCCTTTCAATTGGTTATCTTTTTCAATCTACATCGCTATCCACATCACAAAACCATAATTTCTCCAACCATGAGCAAATCATTACAATCAAGTATTAACGATGGTGCCAATACATTCGTCACCTACATAGCTCAATATTGTCGTTGAAATTCTTCCGATTCGAATAGTTGGTCCTGAAAGCAGCATGAAAGGTAAATTATACTTCAAATGCCAGGATTATGATTTTTTTTATTGGAGGCAGCCTAATGAAGAATTGATTTCACCACCTTTGACAGATATTATTCAGAATATTTGTTATGGATGCAATACGATGGGTGACAGACTCAAAGCCTTGAAGATTATCATTGGGTTCTTGAAAATGACTATTATTTCCATAAGTCTTGTTGCTAAAATGATATGATTTTCCTATGTTTGGGTTTGTAGTCGAATCTGATTAATGAAAAATGATTGTATTTTATGTATTTTTTATCAATTAGGTTAATCAAGAAGTGCTTTTTTAACATCTGATGCAAACTGACAAACCTATATTGCATTTCTTTGATTGGGTATTGAAATTAAATGCTTGTGTACTCTTAACTTTTAATAATTTGACTTGAGCTATACTACATCTATTAAAAAAATACACTATCAGTGTCACCAAAACGAGGATTAGTTTGTGGGCATTTTTTCTTCAGCTCTTCCTACAAATCTAATAAGGACATTGATTTGCTGATTGCATGGAGTACACTCATCTTCAAATCTATAAAGAGTAACGAGCTCGATGTCGAGTGATTGAGTACATTCTTGACTAGTAAATCCTACACTCGAATAGCTAGTGTGTAATCTAGGAATGTCATAATCTTATAAGTGATTAAATTATTCATAAATTGATTATTTATAGGATTATTTATTTTGATATTGTCAATATTTTGTTGGTTACGTATATATCATCATAGATTTTTTTGAAATTATTTCGATTTTATTGAGAATATTTAATAGATTTTTGAAATATATACAATCCATGATATTTTTCGTTTAATCTTGTTATAAATTTTTTTTACGTAAGAACCAAAATGTCTTTTATGTCAGAACGAATTTTGCATCTTTCTATACAATTTTGTAGTAAAATATTTTCAGTTGTATCATTTTCTCGCGATAATTAACACTAACCATAAAAATATTTACTCACATGTTTTTTTTGTCATGACATATATAAAGCGTTAATAATATCTACAAACTATAAAAAAAGGAAATATAAAAAGTTTTTTTTCATAATTATTTATGTTGATTATTAAATATAATAAAAATAAAATTATTATTGAACCGCTCAATAATAATTAAATTAATTGATATATAGATATTAATATAAGATGATATATTGAAATCCTGAATTAAGAATATATATTGATATTTGATGATGAAACTACTAACAATTTCAATCAAGGTATGCATTTTTCCTCAGGATCGATGTGGTTTGGGATCGATATCTCCACCTTTGCGCAGGTACATCCTCGACCGACATGGATCTTTTCCTTATCGGACTTCTTCTCTGATTTATCCTCTGGTTTTTTCTTACCACCGTCAAATCACTTGCTTTCAATGAAGTTTATAACCTCATCCCTTTTGCAAAAGACATCTTTAGCATTCACCCATTTTTTCCTTTCCAGGACACCGGACTTCTTGCGTTCTAAATCCACATTATCTTGTGGATCGATAATAATGATCGATTCGATGTGACGGCTATCACTTCCTCTACGCTTTCTGCGCGTCCTTTCTCATCGACGATCTCGTCATCGTCGTCGTTGGAATTCACCACTGCTGGTGTCGAGGGAACTCGGAACTTGCAATGATATGTGCAAAGTCGAGTTAGATGGACTTGCATCTCCTGTCGCAGGTGGAAAACGTCCTGCCCCAACGACTGCCTTTGCTTTTCCTATGTCTTTCGTGGGTGACGCAGACACTACTACATCTTTCGGTTCTTCGAAACTTGATAAGAGACAGATATATTTGGCTAACTCCAAACTTATCTTGTAAAGGCGATTTGATGTACGTTTCACAAACATCAACAACTTGTCATTGTCATACACCTTTATGATATCTCCAACCATATTCACCTCGTTCCCATTCTCTGTCATCTATCCAAGGCTGATTAAATTAGTTTAAAGTTTAGGAATATAATATACCTCATGGTGGATATACTGATCTCCATTTTTGCATTGGAACACAACCATTCCTTTGCCCTTGATTTGAAAGACATTGTAATCGCCAAGCCTCACCTCCCCGGTGATCTTTTCATCAAGTTTTTGGAACATTTCTCGTCGTCCCGTCATATGGTTGCTCGCACTGTTGTTTAGGTACCAGACATCGCCTTTGTCTCGATTTGAGGTGCCTTTGACATGAAAAACAATAACGTTGGCTCATCCGGAATAGCGTCTGTGTACTGCCTCTCTTCGTGCCATCGCTTGCTACGGCACTCCGAAGCATAGTGTCTCATCTTCCCGCAGTTGAAACACTTGATGTGCCTTTTGTCACGGTTACAGCTGCCGGTGCTTCCCGCACCTTCCTGGCATACTGTATAATTTCCGCCTCGGTCGCTCCTTCCGCGACCTCGTTCACGTCATTCGCCTTTGTCTCGATTTGAGGTGTCGGATCCGTATTCTTGATCAGATGACGAAGCTTCCCCAGGGCTGTTCTTTTGGAGTGTGCTTGCCGCTCGATTTGAGTAAACATGAGCCCACCGCCAGTGTTTTCGCGGAGACGAGCTCTCTCCTCGAATGCCTTCAATCGTCCTATAGCCTCCTCGAACGGAATAGTCTCAATATCGTAAAATTATTTGATCCCGACAACGACTGTGAAATATCTGTCAGGCACACAGTCGAGTAGGTTTTTGACCAGTGCAACATCGTCAAGATCTGCACCAAGGCTACAAAACCTTTGATGGAGTGTGTAGTTGGTGGAGTTCAGCATCAGAAAATTGAACGGCATTCCGTCGCTTTCCTTTGATGCCTGCTGGGGAATAATAGACATTTTTAGGATTTTTTAAAAAAAAGGTTTTTTTTACACAATCTCCTTTTTTTAAAAAAATAATATCCCTTTAAACCCACTTTTTTGTTTGACTTTGACCAAGTTTTGACTTTGACCAAATTTTAGGGTTTCATAGATCTCAATCTCCTCTTTCTCTTTTCTCACGTACGCCGCCACTCTTTCTCCTCTCCAACCTTTTTTTTCACCGTCGAGTCTCCCCTCCAAATTTCTCCGGCCTCATTGTCTTCTTATCTCCTCACCTTTCATCTTCCTTCTTCCTCACACTGCCCGCAAGGAATCCGACATCTGGATACGAAGGCGGGGACGAGGACTGCGACGAGAGGCTCCTGCGTATGTGGTTCGAGGATCTTGTGAACCTCCGCTGTTGGTAGGTTCGGTGACTCTCTTACCGACCGAAATCATAGTTCGATCTACCCCTTGCGATGTCGGGGCTGTGCGGGCCGCTGCAGCGGATCTGGGTGCGGCAGATCTGGGTGGCGTGGATGTTCAGGCCTCTGGTGGCTACGGTCACCTCTTCCGACAACGGAGGTGGTCGGATCTCTGGTTGATCTTCGGTATCGTCCACCTTTGCGCAGGTACGTCCTCGGCCGATATCTCCTCGGCCAAGGGTCCTCGGCAATTCATACACCTCTCCTGCACTGATATTAATTGTTGGTTTATGATCGATATGGTGTGTTTGAGACAAATGATTTGTGAAAAAAACCTTCCCGTTTTCTGATTTTCGTATTATTGTCTTTGCCGAGGTACATAATCAAGGTTGCAAACTAAGCTATTTATAGGTGAATGCTTCACCTATTACAAACACATTAACATGCTTGTATCAAATAGTGAAAAAGCGTTTTGTGTTGGCCGGTGGAGATGAACAGTGACCGGCGTTACTGTCTAAAATGTGTTTCTTGCTTTCCTTGTCAAGATTATAGCTAACAAATGCTAGTTGGCGCAGACGCAAAAAGATTATAAAGGAGAAGAACTGTACGCCCCAAAGAAATAATGACATTATTAATCTAGACCCAAAGAAATTCCCGAAATTCCATTTCAGCAGTTCCTAAATGTATTAAAATCTAGACCATACAAGGATCAGGATCGTTGATCTGTTGAACCTATTAGTCTAATCTTATCAAAACTTATAAATTTAAAGTTTTTTTTTTTCATTTTTGGTTGCTATGTGTTAATGGAATTGTGTAGAAAATGGTGAAAAGAAACAGACGAAGTTGACGGAAGCAAAAACACATGCACACAACGGGACGGAAAGGTTTTGCGATTGTTAAAAAGCAGCTGGTATGAAAACTTGGTCTTAATATTTTTTCGATGCGTGTTTTTCTGTTATGATATTACAACTTTGATAATTTTTGTTCTTTGCCAACAACAAGAGGCCAAGATGAATAAGGAACCTCCAACTCAAGCTGAAATGTTTATTGCAACACGCAAGAGAGTTGAAGGTAGAAAATATAAGGAGATCGATTCAGATACACGACAAAAAATTGCAAGTATGCTGATCATTTTAATCGACTATATACTAAGGAATGACTAGCTTAATAGTTTTCCTAATGTATTTTATTTTAATATAGGCACAAATGGAAGAATTGCAGAAACAACAATGTGAGCAAAACTCCAATTCGATCATTCCTTTCACTCCAGTGATGCAAAGGGAACATCCTGGCCGTGTTCGACTAGAAGGGAGGGCAGTGACTAAAACTGACTTGAAGAATAAGGCATCATCCAACAGTGTATTGCTAGATAGAGTTCATATCAAAGTTCCAAGTGATCTTGTAACATCAATCACAGCAAGCGTCAAGGCCCAAGTGACAACTGAAATTGTTTCACATATCTTTTCAAAGCTCGATCATGTCATCCCTAATCTTGATCGAGAAGCTTTAGCAAGATTGGTTGCCGATGTCCATGGCTGGTCACAGTCCATCAAATGAGGTGATTATATAAGTTTGATTCAATTTTTAGTGCTATTATATTAATAGTTATCTTAAGTTTTTTAACGCCCCAAGATTTTTAGTCTAATACCTGTTAGACACGTGGCGTTATCACCACTTCATAGTCCTTTTGAAATAAGGCAACATGAAACATATATTACACGAATATCAAATGTTCGGAAACATAAGTGTTGTTACAGGAAGCCGAATCTAATCATCATCGCTATGTAACGATCTCTTCCACGATCTTTTAATATCTGAAACGAACAAGTAATTGTGAACTCGAAAACCGAGTAACACAGGATATACATCCATTTCATGGGTCCGGTATGCTTATTATATCATGTGTTTCCCATATACAAATATGATGCAATGCAGACAGCATCGATCAATCATATGCCAAATAGGAATATATATATACAGAATAATAATTCAATTTGATCAGTTTGATCCTTATTTCATTATCCTTATCCTTTATCAAAGCTTTTAAGACTCTTCATATATTTCATGTCATGGCTTGATAGATTAATGACATGAAAAGAGTTACCACAAGAATTTAATATGTTACCTAGCACGGCCGTACTAGTAAAATTAAACAAGCAGGATGGTCTCTGCAGTAAACCCATGACGGTTAATAATAACCAAGTACGGCAATCTCTTGATGCCGATGCGTGCACGCGAAAGGGTTTACACCCTCCCAAACTAGTCAAGTAACCGTAACTCTCTCAGCCATTAATTTCACAGGAATTTCTTTGTGTTCAACATTTCAGGATTCTCAGGCATTTTCTCGTATTCAGGATTTCAGGATTCTCATGTATTTTCTCATATTCAATATTTCAGGATTCTCAGGTATGTAACATGAGATTAATCATATTACACATGTACGATAGGTGACTGTCATGACACTCGTCTTTCAGGATTTCAGACATGTAATATAAAATTAATCATATTATCCATGTATAACAGGTGACCACCATGGTGTTCGTAATTCAAGATTTCAAACATGTAACATGAGATTAATTATATTAATCCATGTATAACAGACTACTATCATGGTGTTCGTAATTCAAGATTTTAGGCATATATACATGGATTAATATAATAGCTATTTCTCTTCAATTTGAATCTGCTAGATTGGTATTGGTTAGCTTAGTAAGTAATATCCCTTTTCTAATTCCTGGGATGGGTCCCATTTCGTTGGGATGCAAAATGACCTGCTTAACTCAGCGGTTAAAGTATTGCTTTCATATGGCAATAGTCATTGGTTCAAATCCAATAGTAGGTAGTAGGTATAACTTATTAGATACGAGAGTCAATGAGTATCTAAAATGACTATCTAAGAAGTTATACCTACTCATCTTTTCTTAATTGTCAACAAATATCTTCTTCTTGAACCTTTAGATAATAAAAAAATAAGTAGCCATACATGACTACCACAGCAAGGAAGTGGATGGCTTTTGGAGACATACTTAGTTCCCTTTTTTGAATATAATGAAATATGAATTTTATAGCATAGCAAAAAATTGATCAAAGTCAATTGGAAGTTTGATTTCTATATAGTGAATATATAAAGATTCAACAAGACAGTCAAGTACTCAAGTTCTATTCTCTCATAGAAATAGAATAAGATAAGAGTTGTTTTCTTTATTGATTTTTTTATTTCTCTTTTTATAAGTAATTGTCGATTCTTATTTTAAGTCATAATTAATCCATGTATAGCAGGTGACTACCATGGCGTTTCATAAATTCATATAAATTTTCTTGAGTTTCTAGGATTAATAGTTCGTTACAAAAATAATATTCAATCAGCACATGATATCACACATCAAGAGCAAACAGTACTTAGGAATCGTTTTTATACTCTATAATATTCTACAGGTTACATAATTATCCTGCAATTTAACATTCAAGACAATCAAGCATGTCAGGGTTTTATTCTTTTATTTATCATGCAAATATGTGATCAAACAATCGCACAAATCAAGTCATGCACACACAATTTAGGATAATGATGTGTGTTACCTTGTCATTTTTATATAGTCCCTAAACAATTCCAACCTTAATCCTGCTCCCTCGTAACGTTCGTATCTACGATAAAATTAATAATATTGTTAAAAATAATATATTATGTACATATAAGTGTATATAATCCTAATGCATGTTCATATACATAAATCCCCCTTTTCTCTTTTCCCCTCTCTTTCACAGGACAGGAATAGGATCGGCTCGAGGCGGTTTCGGGCAAGGTGGGCCGAGGAGACGAGGGCGCAGGGGTGCCCGGCTGGAGTCATCACTCCGACGGGGTGACGCGATTATCATCGTCGAAGCCATAGCCGACTCCTAGGGGCCGATTCCGACTGTCCTTGGAGTTCCCGACATTAGAGAAAGTCGATGGAGGTCGGGGCTTGCTCCGACCAGAGGGACGACATCGATGTGGGTGTGGGCGAGACGAGCCGTCCATGCTCGAAATCTTGTCGTGCTCACATGTAATGATCATAATTTGACGTTAATCTGTGTTAGGCCATTATTGTGAGATATTTGAGAAATATTCATAATGCAATATGTTTAGTTTGTGTTACATTCTCTTTTAGACATAGAGTAAAAGTATTAGTTTGATTATGACATGCTTTATGGTAATCAATAGGTATATCGGCAACTCTTTTTTTGTCGAGCCTAATTATAAACACCTATCATAATAGAACATGACATTAAAATCTTTAGTGTATGATTAAAATCTATGATAAATGAAGATCACAAAGGCCATGCACTTTGTCAAGTTTGATTAAATCTAAAGAAAAATTCTCAATTGATCTAAATTCATTTATTTTCATTGTTGTGTTTAATTCTTGTTCTTATCAAAACAAACACTCCCTTCCCCGTCCTTAATTTTATTGAAAATTGATAGATTAAATTCAAAATCTGAAAAGGTCGTTCTCTGTGGGATCGACTCGTATCTGTCACTATTATATTTTTTTATAATTTTGTGGTGTGAACTAGTGTAGATATTTTAATTTGTAACATCTTGCGCCGAGTTCTATCACCGCTGCTTATGGAATTAAGCTCGGGGGAGAATGAGACTTGCCTGGTGACTTTAAGGGTCACCTAAATGCATTGTGGGAGCGCTCACGGGTCAAAGAGTATTTGATCCAAAGTTTGTGAAGAGCACGTAGTTCCACTACCAAGCAATATTTACTATGCATTGGTTCATAGCCAATACCATTCTGGGGATAGTAGAGAAGTTAGGGATCAATTTTTGAGAAGGTGATGCTGTATAGTCCTAATGACCAATCTGATGGGTCTCGAGTTTGTATCGGAGCATTTATAGCTCGCTGATTGATGTACCATGTTATTGTCATGACTGGAGACATAGTAGTTGGAGGCTTGATTACTCCTTTAGCTGAGTATTTCAAGATTGACATGATGATGCTGAGATGGTATTGATTGGACTTTGCTGAAGAATTTCGGGATGCTGAAGAGAGAGGGGACATGCTACTATCTCTTCAAGAGAGATCAGCATGAGCCGAGGAGACCTTTATCTCTCCCAACCCATGAGCAGACTGTTACAGATCCCAAGAATTAGAGATTGCCTCGAGTTTGAGCGGAAGAGCCTGCCCAGCCTAGAGCTGCTTCACCTCCACTACCTCTTCCGGTTGCGCTATAAGACGTGGAGATGCTTGATGCACCTGGTCCACCTATTCATGAGCCTATTGACTTGTCACTTGGGGTATTCCAGTTGCTTATCCTAGAGGCTATGAGCAGCAGTAGCAGTAGTCATATGAGCAGCCACATTTCTACCAGCCATCCCCACCTCAACACGATGATCTTCCATCCAATTCTTACTATGACTGGAGGGCTGCTATCCATAAGATTGATATGGATCAGAGGGCTATGAGAGAGGAGGTTGGACGTCATAGAGAGGAGGTGGCACGTCACGGAAAACATATGGACCTGATGGATGAGCCTTCGTTGGATATGGCAGTGAGTATTCAGCATATGGAGCAACCACTATTCATCGTGTAGAGCAGCAAAAAATGTCTTTTTTATTAGTTCCCTCTGTGGAGCTATCTACCTCCACCACCATCGCTCATGTGATTTGTCATGTATACCCAGATTCTCATGTCTATATATTTAGGGACTTAGTTTAATTTAGCTTGGGGTGCGTCTGACTATCTATGTACTTCGTTTCTAGTTTCAGGTCTTGTCTGTTGAGTCATTTTCATTACCATTCGAGTCAACTGTCAATTTTGAGTCTGTTATTTCAAACTTCTAGAGTTTGAGTAATGTATGAAACTCTAGTTATTTATAATATTCAGTTATGTTTCGTATCACTCTCGTTAGTTTTCCTTCTCATAAAAATTAATTAATTTAAGATTCAGAAAATTGATTAAATTTAATTAAAAATATTTAATTAATAT
Organism: Drosera capensis; assembly: GCA_001925005.1. NCBI lineage: Eukaryota > Viridiplantae > Streptophyta > Magnoliopsida > Caryophyllales > Droseraceae > Drosera > Drosera capensis. The sequence goes on from LIEC01011133.1 coordinate 12,546, forward strand.
CTATATATATAATCAGATTGACTAATTAAACCCCTAAAATTGGTACAAATACATAAAAATTTAGATTAACCAAAAAGAAAAATTATGAATGTATAAATATTCATCAAATCATGAAAAATCAAATCAATTCATAATTTTAATTAAACCAACAAGAAAATAATTTGAATCAACTCACAAATCCAATAATAGATTAAATTAACCCCAAAATTAAAAGTAAATTAAGACACGTTAGACATTAACAAACCTTAAAAATATCAAACCAACTTAAGTCCAGTCAATGAAAGAAAATTAGCTAGTCTTTTATCTTTTAATTTTTTTTAATGTTTGTCGTGATGCATAATAGTCACCATTCATCTTATATTTGAAAAGGAAATTCCGTTGATGATATTTTATCTCTTTTATTCATCTATGCTTATTTATTTGCATGATTCTCTTTTCTTATAGTCACTTTCATTGTTCCTTACTTTCTATTGTGTGTGAGAGAGTGCTTTACTAGTATTTGTAAAATTGAAGTTTTGTTTATATAGGAATGCCATCACAAGAGTAAAATCCTGATGTTACACATCAAGAAGGAGAAGTTCGTGTAGAACGGTAGTGTGATGGATGGATAAAGAAGACGAGGACCCTATTGTGGATCCTGCACATCCACAACCGTGACCACCTCCTTGTAGTTTCATAACTCTCAATTCCAAGTTGCAACAAATAGAGGAGGAGAAAAGGAAAATTAAGGAAGTGCTTGAGCGAATTGAACAAAATATTGAGATAGAATTACACAATAGGCGTTATCTATCAATAATTGGTGTTTCAAACTGGGCTAGCTGATGATAAGATGAGGACGATCTACAATTGACATGTGTCCCACGGATACTTTCCACCTCGTTCTTGAGCTTAACAGGTATATTTTTCCTTTGCGCTTAATTTTAATTTAGATTGAGGACATTGTATAGTTTTACTTTAGGGGAGGGATTAATTAGCTTAGTTTCTAATTATTTTCTTATTTTCATTATTTTTCTGAAAAGTTCATGAAAAAAATGTGAATAGTGTCGAACAAAAAAAGCAAAAAAAAGTTTAGAAAACATTAATCTTTTGTCCTCTTAGCGGTTAGACAAATTTTAAGAGTTTTGTAGTATGTTTGAACTGGAAGCAAAGATAGATGAGATAGTGTCATACTAGAAATTAGATGCCTAAGTTGAAAACCAACTCGTTGCATAACGGGAGTTCGTCCAAAGTATCGTTAAGTTAGTACCACTAGCAAGGCATATATGGGAGAAATTAAACACAGGATGTGAGAGCAACTATAAAACTAGAGTCTTATAGATACATCTAACTTAAGATACTAGCTACTCGGTAGTGGTAAGACGATGATGTGTGCATCGTAGATCATTTATTCCACTCATTACATAACCTTTTAAACATCCTTTATCTAACATTATTATTCCCTTATTTTCCTTTATTTCATCTCGTATTTTATGTGATACTATGTTCTGATTGGGAATGCTTATATTTTTCATAGGAGTTTTTCTTTATTGCTTATGTCATGAAACTCCACAAAAGAACTCTTTTGAACCCTCACATGTACGAGTAAGTCAAGGTGATGATTTTTGGGATATTTTGTGCTTTTTCATTGCATTGTAATATGACACACAATGTGCCAAGGGCGCCCTTGTTTCTTGTTCATTATTCATAAAAAAACAAAACAAAACAAAACAAAACAAACAAATACAAAAGAAAAGAAAAGAAAAAAAGGGAAAAAATGGAGAAGAAAAAATATGCTTTTGTTTTCTCTTTAGAGTAGTGATTCGAGAGGTTGTATGTATCGTTTATTATGTTACTATATTTTTGTTGAAGGCACAATGGCTTGATGCGGTAGATGTATAGATTCGCTTATGACTTGCCTCGTACCATATTGCTACCTTTGCACGCTAACTCCACATCACTAGATAACTGACCTCCTTTATTTTGGATCGAGTAAGAAGATGGTTAGTATGTGAATGCTTACAGCTTTATGTCTTATTTGGGTTGGACCCTTATCCTTGCATATGTATAGAGTTTTGATATGATCCTCACGACCATTGAGGGATGGTGAGGAGTGCCTTGTTTAGTGATCGCTTAGAGATGTGAGGAAGGTTTCATACAGTGTGCCGAAGAGGTATGATTAATTGGCTTGCAGAAAACGGAGTTATGACACTTGATTGTTTCATTGTTAGAGTTGTGCATATTACTTTGATCTTGTTTCTTCTTGTGTAATTTCTTTTGCTTAGGGGCAAGTAAAGGTTTAGTTTGGAAGAATTTGACGTGTGTATAAACACACGTATTTTATTAATGTTAAACCTAGTGTTTTGTCGTATTTGACTTCTTTATATTGTGTTTTTAGTTTAGTTTGTTTTCAGACTTGGATATTGCTGTTTGTGTATTTTGTGGCAGATTTGATCGAGAGAAGATATTATTTGATCGTGAAGATGATTTGAAGATGAAGCTTTGGACTAGTTCTTGGACGTGTTTTGATGTTGTTTTTGATGATCCAAGACGTTGATTTGATGCATTATTCATTTATGGACACATTCATGGTCATTTGGTCATGTTTCGATGTCAAACGGATATGTTTTGAAGCTGTAACGACCTATGTTGGAGTACATAATGACTTCCATAATGTTCATTACAGCCTTTGGAATTCATTATGGAATGAGCAAGCTCTGAAACGGCCATCACACTTAAGTGTAATGGCCATTACGGCCATAAGGTCGAATATCCTAGTGTAGCCAAAGCCTGTAACGACCGTTACAGGATACCTGTAATGGTCGTTACGCAAGTCAAATGCTAAATTCTATTATTTTGTAAGAATTTTGAATTATGTTTGGATTTTTCATAAGTACGTGTGTATTTTTTTATTAGCAGAGATTAGGGTTTATTCCCAGAGACTTTCGTTCACTAAAATCCCTAATTTAGATTTACCTTTCTTCACTTTTGGAGATTGGATCCTGGTGTAATGCTTTGGATCTCTTCAATTCATCATCGTATCTTTATTGTTACACGCTTTGTTATCCTTCTTTCTCTGTTTATTTACAGTAATGGTTGTTATGATGTGTGTGATGATGACGTGTGTGATTATGGTAATGATCATCAGTGAGTAGTAACTTAATAGGGATAGAATAATAAAATTCTAACTTAAATTGGATCATGAGATGAGTTAGATCAACAAAACCAGATTCGATCGTCATGATTATTGCATGAAGTTTGATGTTAAAACCATTATATGTTGTGAAATCAAATAGTTCGGTTACCTATTGATATCATAACTTAGTTATTAATCACGCTAAGTGATTATATTGATAGCAAATAACAATTTATGATTTAACCTTATTGTCTTGAAGTTATGATTGATTGCATGAGAACATGATAATTTAAGCTCATTATTATTTATGTTCATATTCGGTATATTCTCATGTTTGAATTCAATTTATTATTTTTAACATATACGAACTCATCGGTATGTTAGGGATATATAAATTAGGTCAATTATACAACTTCATTGGTGAGTAACAATTAAGTGCATGAGATGCTTTATGTCCAAAGATATCACGACCAAACCTATCTAAATAACGAATCCATGTGATAGTCATCCATGATTGATCTTAAAAAGTTATAGTGTAATTAATCGAGCTCCCTACATTTTATCACATAAAAAACACCTTAATAAATTTCTCTATTAGTTTAGGTTGTATTAGTTTAATCTCAATAATTTAATTAGTTAAAAACAACCCCCCAATTTACCACCTTTCATAGAGTTGGTATAGTTTTGTCACGATCATTACAACCTTTATAATTGCGCCAACGGTCCCCTTGGGTTCGATTCTTACTTTCCACTGCTATATTATAATTAGAATACATCTATAGTGTGAGCAAGTATATAAATATTTTAATTTAACCATCTTGTGTCGTATGTGTTATCGAATCTTGCACAGGAAATGTTTGAATGCTAGCATGGTGTACTGTCTTTGGCAAGAAAGAAATAAGCGCTTGTGTGGTTATGAGCATAGTTAGTAAAAACAGGAGAAAACAAAAATGTGTCGATTAATTGAATTATAAGGAATATAAAATTAATTTTAAAAAAACTTTCATGTGTAATATGTATATAAGAAGAACTCATTTCAATAATTTGTTTTTTACTAACTATGCTGATGAGACGAGGCCTGAGGTGCTAATTTCCATGATTACTGATGATGCCTAGGAATAGTTGGTTGATGTAATCCTTATTTTGATGTAAAGAATCTTGTCAGATTTTGATCTTAATGAAAAATAGTTGGTTGTGGAAAAATTTAAAATATTAAAAATATGAAAAAATCAAAAAATTCAATGAAATAAAATAACATAGCCGAACCAATGACAATCCTTACAATTCGCACTCCATTGTGGCAATACCATGCTTACACAAAGTGGGACCAAAAACAAGTATCAACGAAGTTTACAAACACGGTATTCGGTTTCTCAATCCATTAGTGAAAAGAATGGGGGAGAGAGGGTTATAACAGCAGCGCAAAAACAAACATGGATCACAACCAAAAACTTTAGCAACCGACATATAAACGAATATCTTGAGTCTTGTGACACGACCATGATCTTGAAATTTTGTGCTTCCTGGACTATCTGAGCTTGAAGTACAGGATCAAGACGATAGCTATAACAAGGACAATGATGACAGCGGCAATGATCCATTTGTTCTTGCTCATCCTCCTCGACATGCTAGTCAAAATTCGCTTACTCCTGCCAATGTTTTCGTCCACTCCATGAAGCTGAAATAACAGCAGACATCATATTAGCATTGAGATCAAGGATATCAAATACAAGATGGGACATAGTTGTTAGAATCTTGTTTTAAAGTCATTTCAAGGTTTTTTTGATAGATTTTTGCGTTTTCAAATGATTTGAGATTGTTTGATACTGTTTTTAATATTTTTCATTTCTTTTTGAGTGTTGAAAAGATTTGAGTTATCTTTATGGTGTTTTTAACCTTTTTAAGTGTTTTTGTTGGTTTTTAAGGGCATTTGAAGGCTTTTTTTTTATATATAGATTCTTGCATTTTGAAAAGAGATTTATGGTTGTTTTATGATCTTTTAACTTTTTTTTCATTCGTTTTTGAGTGTTTTCAAGAGTTTTACGTTTTTTTTATGGTATTTTTAACCCTTTCAAGTGTTTTTTAGTCATTTTAAAACTCTTTAAATAGATTCTTGCATTCAGGAAAAGAAAAAAAAACTTCAAGGAAAGACAATCTGTTGGCTGAAGCTAAAACAAAATTCACAAGGAAAAGCGCTTATTTTCCGTGGATGGTAGGTAGGCTGCAACATATACTTTAAAGAGAAGTAAACACACCAAGGAGGATTCTAGGAGTAAATACTGTTTCGAGGAAGAAGCATTCTTGGTTCAGCTTGGGCAGTTCTCAATCCATTCCAAATAAAGTATCCGCATACCCAAAGATGTAATGACGCCATGACGGGCATGAAGTTCAGCCGTGGTGACTGAATTCAAATGAAAAGATTCGACAGGGTGGTAACAGGAAACACCTCATGTTGTGAGGTCTCATCACGTTCTCCATTCAGAGTTTAGACCCTACATTTTGTGTGTAACTAGTAGTTTACGTTTGGCATGATTTTTGGTAGTCAGTAATGTAAACAGACTCAAGACCCTGGGAATTAGAGCTATATAAAGCATTCCCCTAGTCTGACTGCAGTATAGACTATAGACTACTTCATCAAGCTAGGGTCTATAGGCAAATTAATCACTTATGGAAAAACCTTGGGGCTTTCTCAGTTAACCTGAATCAGAATCTTGATCAATTCAATAGTGGCTTCCACAGAATCATCGAGGCAAACCATTTTCGCATCAAACCGTAGGAAGGTCATGCAAAGAGACATAGGATAAAGAGCATGACGAAAGAAATCAAGCACCACTTGCCATCATATCGACAAAGCAACAGAACTAATGATATAAACTGCCAGAGAATTAGTTCAATACAAGATACCGTGTTATGGGCATGTAAGAGAGACTGTCTCTGTTGGTGCAGATCTTGAAGGATTGAAACCCCCAGATCCTCAGTTTCCAGCATGGTTCTTCTGCTTTCTCTGATTCTATCACTAGACTTATTCAACCTCTCAGTAGATTGCATAAGTCGTGCTCTCTGATCGGCTGATACCTATGACACATATGCTGCTTGCTTGAGAATGTTCTCACATAAGTAGATGGTAATATAAATTGTATTTGCTTGCATGCAAAACAACAGAGCAAGAAACTGCATAACCTTTTTTCACTCTTGGGGCATGAAAACCAAATATATGCAAATGGGGGAAAAAAATAAAAAAAGGAACCTGAAGTAAGAAACATGAAATGGGGCATGAACATAGAAAAGGAGCTGTAAATCAAATATTCAAAGGTGCATCTTTTCAAAAACAATATTCAAAGGTGCACGCAGAAGTGAATCAAACGCCAATGACCCAAACATCAATGACTAAACTGCATATGATGCAGAACTAATGACCCGCACGCCAATGTGCCCATTGTCATTCAGAGAGAACTAAGTGCATCATTCCACAATAGGAAAGCCAAATACCCAAGTTCATCAGAATTCACTAGTTAACCACTTAAGCCAACGGAAAGGAACATACTTTTCAGTTTTCAGTTAATCCTCAAGAAGAAATAAAGTCTTGGCGAAAGCTACATGGTACCCATCACAATCTTCTATAATGACACATCTATCTACTGATGGTAGCAGTCTTTCACATTGGCAAGTTGCAGCAGTACAAACAGCAAGTTATAAGTGAGATCTGGTAATTTTGACAAGACATCAGCCTAGTGACATATGCATATGTTACATGAGAATCATAGCTTGATGACAGTCAGGCTCACTATCAATGGTGTGGGCAACTGCACGTATAGTGTATACACACTCCATCTATGAAAGAAGCTTTGACAATGCAAATAAGACACTGAGTCTGCCCCTGTATACTTACTGTTAATGCATCAGCCATTCCTGACTCCAACAACTCATCACGAGCAGCCTGACTAGGATTTGCGGATGAAACCCTTTTAACTTCATTTTTCAAGTTGTTCAGATCAGATTTATATTCTCTCAATTTAGCAAGAAGTACAGCTTTAACATTGGGTTGCAAGCTTCTCGCCTCGAGATCCATCTTCCGGATCTAGAGAAAATCAGTAAAGGGGTTAGAAAAAACAATAAAGCAAGAAATTATTGCTATACAATCCATTAACTTCATAAGATACCAAAGATTCGGCTTCCTCAATCCCAGCTTTGATTTCATTGATCTTTTGTTTCTTCTGTTCTGCATAACATGGAAAGTGATGTTAGGACAAATAAGCAATATAATATCAAAACCAACTAAACTTAACCAACTGGAAACATAGAATTCGCTCTACAAAAGTTCAAGAGATTCTAAAAGAGGCATGAAACCTTGATGCCATGAAGAGATTCAACAACTTCCCTTAGAACTACCAAGTAGAAATGAATTTTAAAACACAGCTCAACATTCAATGCTGGAGACCACAGATAACATTATTTGATTTAGTTACAACGATGCCGATATATGAAGCGCCTAAGCTATTAAATCTCATCACTTAATCATCGTTCTTTCGTTCCTCGCCATCTCTAAACCTATGCAGGGAAAATAAAAGACACGGGAAAAGTTGCTCGCTTACTTCTTCTAACTTCATTTCTAGTGTTCATATACAACAACTACAGAACAAGTCTCTATCCTATTACGAGCCACATAAGTATGCAACATCATTCACTATCGAGTTGTAATAGGCCACTTGTAAATATTTTTAGGAGTTAGGATTTGATAGATTCTATTCCATAACATTATGTTACATAATGAAGACTTAGAGATCATAACTTGGAATAATGAACCCCTGATTTATTCAGCATCACACAAGACAGGAAACTACTTTGTCCGTGCTTCATAATGCTAAATGAAAGAGTTCATTCGAGAGACACAATTAGATGCAGGTCTAAGACCTTACACTTCATAAAGGGTTGTTTCTACAACAGCGATAACTCTAAAACTAACAGAATCACAATGTCAAAGCTCCTGAAATAATAAAAAACGCTTAAGCCTGCCAGCCTACACCAAGAAAAAACAAAGTACACCACCCTCGACACATAATTAAAGACGAGCAGCACACTTCGTTCCATCTTGATTTCAAACCACTCGCATTTCACATAAATTTCACTAGATACAACGACAAGAACAACCCAGGTCCCCCGTGCAAGAGAGGGTCCCGGGAGTGCGGGACGTACACAATCTTTCCCGTAACAACAGAGAGACAATGTAGCCTAGAATAACACCTCCAATATTAACACACTCAATCAAAAGAGAAAATCCATCCCCACCTCCATCAAGAGCACCGGAAGCCGTACATTTCTTCGACAGCGACGCCGAGATCTCGCAGTACCGACGCTCGTACCCTTCAAACACCTCGCTCATCTTCCCCTTCTTCTTCCAACCTCAGCAACAACCTGTAATAAAAAACACAAATCCTATTCAAAAATCCAAAATCACAACAACACAAAACGATAAGATCTTATCGAAAACAGAACACGATGTGGACGAATCGAAGATTAGATCCGCGATGAGGGAGAAAATCTGTGAAGGGAATCGAGGAACTGACCGTGATGATGAGATCCGAGATCCGATTGATCAATGGAAAGGGGAAAGGATTATGAATGTGTGTCAGTCTTCGTGGTGTTCCATTCCAATAACTAGCGAAATAAGTGCGGTTCGACTCCGAACGGGGTTAGAAGTCCGATGGTAAGTAGAAAAGAGAATCTGTTGTCAGTCACATAAATTCCGGATTGATAAAATATTGTTGGAGATTTTTTAAAATTATATTTTTTTTTGAAATTTTTGAATTTCTATCATCATCTTCTAGAAACAACACATACGATAAAAATCATATTCCCTTTTCCATGATAGAAAGCTATATTTATATGGTCATAGTAATACAAAATTTTTATTACTAATTAGTTCATAAATTAAAATCATGTTCTTATTTATCTTCAATTAAAATAAAAAATAATTAATTATAATAAAATATAATAATTTATTATAATAACTTACGAATTACAATAATCATCCAAAAACCTTAAATTATAACCGTCGTCACCAACAGTTCCCATCGTCGCCACCACTTTCGTCCTAGGAACAATCAACACGCATGTGTCTCATTTCGTCATCGTTCTCAAAACAAACAGTGCTCATATATATAAATACAATACGCACTGTTTGTAGTCAGTGCTCTCGTTGTATTCTAAAAATACGCATTATTCTAAATAGTGTCCCCAAAAAACCAACAAACAGTGCTCGATCCCATATATTCCTTCCATATGGGCGCTCGATCAATTAATTGTCAATCGACAAACTGGCCTCTCCTCTTTAGTCATACAACTACCATTGATTCAAAAACTCATCAAACAAATTTCAAGTCACAATCATCTCACGGTTCCATCATCCCACACTTCCTAAAAAAGGTCAACTCACCCCAAACCCCTCTATTAGATGGACTGTTAGTCTTTTGGGTCATGGTCCAAACACGAAAATCTGCACGGATCAGAAATAATAAGCTCAATCAATCGGATCTGAAGCGTGATTCTCAAGGACCGGTTCAGATGCCTAAGTCAGCCTCTATTCAAAACTGGAAATCAATGATTGAGTTGGGGTTTAGAGAACCTTTCTAAGTAGTAAATGAGAGTATTTATACAATACTATTCACCCTTTTTCATAATGGACACTTGTCGTCACCTTAGAAGATGATTGACTTAGCCATCCATGATGTGCCACTTGGTCTTTTCTTAGAGGCTATTGACTTAATAATGTTGGGTCTTTTATTGGGCCTTTAACCCGTAGGATCATAATAGTTTTGTACCAACACTTGCCCCCTAGGTCCTAAGTTGGAAGGTTCAGGTTAGGAGCTAAGTGAGATCAGTACTTTGGCCTTTGAACCTTTGATACCTTTAACCTCTTGGGCCCTCGGCCTTTAGTTCGAGGGCTTGATTGGCTGACTTGACATTCTTCAAGGATTGACCGAGTTGAGCCTTATCCTCTTGGGAGTGGATAAGGTTGAATCATAATCGATTTTGAAACTTGGTCCCATTAATAGTGACCTCATAATGACAAAGTTTGAAACATCGTGTGGGAATTCGTGCAATCAATACCGAATTCATCAAGGCAGAATTAGAATGTCGTGTCATTAATGTTGGCTGGGTAATCATTGCGGCTGGGATGACGTGTTAGCTCTAGATTGGTTAGCCCTGCATTTTTCCTGCCAAAAGCCCATGGAGGGGGCGGCCCATTCTCTATATAAAGAGATGATCCCCCCTTTTCCCACGCTCTTTCCTCAATTTTTCACACCTTCTCCTCAACTTAGCACTCTCCTGAACTCGACGTTTCTCTGAGAACTTGAAACCTTTCAAAACGTCAGTCAGTCTTCATAACACTAAGGTAACAATAAACTCTCAAACTATGACTCCGAAGAGGGGGTCTGTTTATATAGGAAGCTTAGATATAGGAAGGTACCTCAGCCCCTGGATGACTATAGTATGACGATGACGTTCACTCCAGGGAAAGGGACGTTCTCGTCCTCCTCTAGCTTAGAAGAGGCTATATTCTGGGCTAAGGTTGTTGACCTTATATCATCTTCTAAGGGCACATCAGCTAGGGAAGGTGACCCTTACCCTTCTAAGACCAGCTCTAGAATAGATGAGACCCCAACTGTAGAGGTGGTCCCGAGAGTGCTCTGAAAGTCGTTGAGGGCCCGATGATCAATCCCTTACAGACCGTGCCTAAGTGAAAGTCGAGTAAGGCGGATCCCAGACACCCTGATGAGTGTTCCATATCTTACATCATAAAAATGACCATCGCTCTCTACCTTGCGTATGGGATCCCCGAGCCTTTTGAAAATTTTCTTCCCCAAGAGAAACACCGCAACTTCACTCGTTTTGAAACCAAGTACCTTCTTTTCAACACCGACACTTAGGTTGGGGCTTTACGTTTCCTATTCATCCTTTCATGGAGTCGGTCTTTTGTTTTGTCGGGTTTTCCCTATTTTCGTTCACTCCCAACATAGGTTGGCAAATCTCTAGTTTCAATCTTGCGGCCCCTCAAGGTCGGGATTGCCTAGTCGGCCATTACTGCCAAGCTCTTCTTTAACTTTTTCCACATTAGCAAGAACAAGACCGAGTAGAGGCAGCGAAGGTAGAGACGGAGACCCAACTGGTTGTAGCGAAACTCGGGATCTCGTGGCATGATAAGAATATCAAGGAACTCCAAGACGCCCTCACTCTCCAAAGTGTAACAATTACCAAGTATATGGTGGAGATCGAGGTGATCAACAAGGGGTTCATCGAGTTGAGAAAGGCTATGGACACTGGCAAGGTCAGGTTCCGAGCTCGGAAGAAGTAAATCAAGGAGGATTTCAATGACAAGGACTTCAATATGAGCTATGAGCTCGCCTTCAAGGAAATCTTTGAGTTTGAGAAGGCTAGCTTCAAGTCTTCTGGGGAGAAGAAGATCCTCACTGGGCTCCCATTCACCAAGCTCCTATCCTATCCCAATAGGTGGGGCTAGAAGGGTCGGGTCTTCACCAAGGAGGAGGAGAAAGCGTGGGAAGCTGCCAATAACGGGAGAGAGGCGACAAAGGACTCATCCGAGGAAGAGGAAGTTAGGACATCATGCGCCTCAGTCCAAACTTGAATTTCTTCTTCGTTTTTCTTTTTTAGGAACTCGGACCTTGGGGATCTAATCATTTGTACTTTCTCTTATATTAATGAAGTCGCTTCTTTTTTCATATGAACTAGGTTTTTTTTCCGTTTATTCCTGCTTTGAGTTACTTTAAGACTTTCTGCAGCGTTCAGGTATCGTCATCAAAATCTAACTTGACTATATTGAACTTTTAAAAGATTACAAGTTACAAGTCAATCATAATGACTTCTTCATAGTCTACTCCTGACCTTATAGGCCTCCCGATCTGGGTTCCCTTTCTAGTCACTTATGGATACTAAACTTTAAGGCCGTCCCCATTGAAGGTCCTTGGTAGTGGGTGTTCATTGAGTCGGAAGATCTTATATACCCCTAGAGTTAAGACAACACTAACTCTGTATGTTTCACACTTGTCTACGAGTTTTCCTCCGACTTGGCACACATCAAACTCGGCCCTTCTTAGGATCACGTCTTCGAGTTTAAAGTCTCTTTTCCAGATGCCTTTATAAAAGTACCTCGACACCTACTGTTGGTAGGCCAGAGTCCTCATCAGTACAGCTTCCTTTTTTTCTCAAATGAGGTCGAGTTCCTCACGTATGAGATGTAGTTCCTTTAAGAGAGAAAATCCATTACCTCCGGGTTCGAATTCTCGATCTAAGCTGGTACTACAGCCTCTATACCGAAATCCAAGGCATAAGGGGATTTCCTTGTGGACCTCATCGTGGTAGTTTGGTAGGCCCAAAGTGCCCCATGTAGTTCTTCGACCTATTTTCCATTGGCTTCAGTCAGCCTTTTGGAAAGGGCTTTTTTGATTTCTTTGTTTATGATTTCGACTTGTCCATTGGATTGAGGATACTTGACCGAGGAAAACCTTTGTGCGATCCCATACTTCAAATAGAACTTTTCAGAGTTTTTTCTGGTGAACTGAGTTCCATTTTCCGAGTTCAGTACTTCGAGAATGCCAAACCTACAAACTATCGGCTTCCAAAAGAAATCTATGGCAGCTCAATCCGTTATCTTAAGAATGGCCTCAAACCGTGCCCACTTGGAAAAGTATTCTACAACCATCATTTTAAACTTTCTTTGTACCATTGTAAAGGGGGAAAGCACCGAGGATATCAATTACTTATTGTTCGAAAGGACATGGTGCTTCTATTGTGGTGAGTTTCGAGGCCGGTTTGTTCATAAGGTCCATAATCCTTTGGCATCGATCACAGTGCTTCATGAGTTCAGTAGAGTCGATCTGGAGTTGGCTAGTAGTATCTCTGCCTTAGGAAGTTTTGGACTAAGTTCCTACTCCAGTGATAGTTCTACATTCCCCTCCATGCAGCTTAGCTAAGATGACTAGGCCTTCTTCCGTTGTGAAACATTTGAGGAGGGGAGAGGAGAATGCTCCTTTGTATAGATCATCCACTATTATCAGGAACTCGAGAGCTTTTCGTCTTACCTTGAGAGCTGCCCTTGGTTCTTCAGGATGGGTTTTATGCAAGATATAGGCGTTAATATTGTCCGTTCAAGGTGGATTGATATATAAAGGAAGCATTTCGGCCCTGTCACTTAGTTCTAATCTCGGGGCGGCGACCACCTCAGTGTAATACCTGGTCTTACTTAGCTTTTCTCTCGATTGAGCGCAAC
>LIEC01011135.1:0-14950 GCA_001925005.1 Drosera capensis
CTTGTTTGATGCAGATGGCTTCTCGTACATGTTTGATAGCGCCTGTATCAAACCATACGTTGTCTTCTCGTTCACGATGTTGTACGCAACGTTCTTCGCCAGCGTCAATCTGACAACGCCGAGAGCTTGCCGATCCAGCAAGTTCCATTCTACCTCGTCCATCGCATCCGGCTTCTTCTCCGCCAGAGGAAGGTACAACTTCTTCTGATACAGATAATCTTCGATCTGCATCTTCCAGAAACCGAAATCGTTTCCATCGAACTTGTCGATCTTCACTTTACCGTCTTCTGTCATTACTCCCATTCGTCTGAGAAAACCTTAAGCTCTGTTAAGGAATTGATGAGGAAAAATGACAGCGTCGTGCGAAACACTCTTCACAGTAGAACACTGTTCACCCGCCGGAACGCTGTTCGTCGCCGGAACACTGTTCACCCGCCGGAACGCTATTCACCGCCGGAACACTGTTCGTCGTCGGAACACAATTCACCAGCCGTAACACTGTTCGTTGCCGGAACACTATTCACCCAGAGCACTATTCACCCGCAGGTACTGTTCACGCCGGAATTCCTCGATCTCGATCTTGAACCTTGCTCTGATACCAGTTGTTAGGGTATATTGATCGAGATCTCAAACGCACACAAGCAATTGTAAGACAATAAAGCGAAACGATGAACACAGAGATTTGACGTGGTTCAGTCAATTTGACCTAATCCACGCCCGCACCAACACAAGGAATTTCACTCTCATAATTAGGGTTTACAATTACAGGGTATTTATCACCAAACACCCAACTTTGGCCAAAAGCCCATCACCCAACTTGGGCCAAAAAAACTCATTCAACAGCGAAGCCCAAATCAGACTCCACAACTCAACATTTTCCTCATATCAAAATGACCTCGTCAGGTCGATGAAAGAATCTCACCACTAAATCACTGTATAACACAAACGACAGATACAACGCCCTTTGTGTTTTATACTATGGAGTTATCTCACAAATTATAGAATTATACTTTTTTTACTCACTCGTCCTCATTATACCGGTAAACAAGGGCATAAGGCACACCACACTATAACACTCAGTATTTAACACACACTACATAGCAGTTGTAGTCAATATTTTATGTCAGTCATATTTAATGACTACGTCCAAGATTTCAATGCATATTATTAAACTCACGGTATAATATTATCCATCGCCACACACAATAAATCATCACACACAAATGATAGACACAACGCTCTTTGTATTTTATATTACGGAGTTATCTCACCAATTATGGATTTACACTCCTTTTACTCACTCATCCTCATTATAGCAATAAACAAGGCATAATGCACACCATGTAACAACACTCTACAACACAAAGTATTTAACACACAACAATTACAGTTATATTTTACGTCAGCCATATTTGGTGACTACGTCTAAAGATTGCAATGTATATTATTATACTCACGGTATAATAGTACGTATCGTCATACACACAAAAATCTAAACTTTACCTTGTACCATATTTCTTCACATGCACACATTCAGTCTCGTCCTTAAGTGACAACGAGAAGCGTCTCCGTGTCCTATAGTACAATAGGATATGCATATTAAGACACATCCTTGTGAGTTATGGAGTTAAGCATATTTGTTTATTTTTCTTGAAAAACCATCATAGTAATATTATGTAGTGGTTTCAAGCTTTGAGAAAGGTTTTTGATACTTATTTTGATAGTCCATGATGATGATCAAAACGGTTCATTCTCGGATTCTATACAATATGACCTTTCGACGCGTTTAAATCTATAACTTCTCGTATATAACTAAAATTATTATTTCATAAAACTTTATAGAAACTAGACTTCCTAATCTTTTCATTGAATTAAAGTTTTTATCATGAAACCTTACCAATAATAACAATTTATTCGTTAAATTTATATTTTCTATTAGATTCGATAGTTTGACATTTGTTCAGAAATGAGCTCATAACTCCTTTATATACAACTCTAAATCTGGATTTTTAAACTGTTCTAAAAGCTAGACTTCAAGAGGTTTCCATTGATATAAAGCTCGTTTTCTAAATCTTTCTGTGTAATTCCATATTAAGCTAGAAAGTCAATTCTATAACTAGTATTTTTACTCATTAACATACCCGTATGTTTTGATGTATATCTTGAGATTCACAATTTCAAATCATGATTTATCAACTTAATTATAAACTAGACATATAAGATTCAATATATATTAAAACTAGAATTTTTCATAGAGCCTATGATTTTCCACAAAATCTTTGAACAAGATGATCATCTACTCTTATTAATGGTGTTGTAACCCTACCTTTTCCTCTTCTCCTCAAACTCTTCTTCTTATCTTCTCTTGCATGACAATGAGTCCTTTTATTTTTGTAAGAAGTTTTTCAGGAAGAAGAAAACTTGTATTTATAGACAAGCAAATCAATTAAAATAGTTTTAGTGTATATTTAGTGGATAATTAGTGGGTATTTAGTGGATAATTAATTTAATTTAGATGAGATACAAATTGACATAAAGAAAAATAAGTACCAAAATTAGGCTTAGGTATAAATATAGTATTTTCATATTAAGACCGTATTTCTTAATTAGGGTTGTATTGCATTCATATATTCCATGATTTTCTTATCATATTGTCAAACGAGTCTTTTAACCCCGCAAAGTAAATTATAACGTACGATTATTTACTATTCATTTTAATTATCCTAAAACTAAATTTTATGAATTTTTTTGGATCTTTACCATATTTTTATTATGACTTTTTACAAATGAATTTTATAAACCCATTGTATAAATTACTGTGTTCAATAATACTATTTTAGTTATTATTTGAGAAAATAAATTATCTCAAAATTTTCCTGTCTTTATAATTCCCCCTAACGAGTCCTTCCACAATAGAACATGCCTAGTCATGGTGTAACTCTAACAACCATAACACTCGACATGGTCCCATAACCAACCACATAGTAGTCAATTAGAGACTTCATATATTTATGGAATATTAACCATTCCAAACAATTATCACTTCAATCAATCAATACACTCCACAACACTCAATATTTAGCACATAGTACTAATATTAAACATATAACAGATTGCAAGCGCCACAACACATTCAATATGTCTAAACGTTACCTTCTTATCACTGCTTTCCATACACACGCTTGACATTTTCTTTATGTGTCAATGAACAACGCCTTCACCTACTATAACAATAATAGAACATGCGTATTAAGATATACCCCTGTGAAGGATTATTCATTTTATGGAGTTAAGCATTATTTTTTCGTACTTCTTGAAAAATTATTATAATAATATTATATAGTGGTGCTAAGTTTTGAGAAGAGTCTTTGATACTTATTTTTGATAGTCCAAGATGATGATTTTATGTATTTATCATCATTAAAAGTATTTGTGAATATTTGGAGTTATTTCGGAGTCAAAACGGTCATTCCTGATCTAGAAGATTTTGAGACAGTATCCCGACCTCTGGGATGGGCATTCAGGCCTCTGGAACGGGCTTCCCATCCTTTGGAACGAGCGTCCCATTCTCTGGAACGAGCTTTTCAACCTTTGGAACAAATATCTCAAATTTTGTCCAACATTACATTTTGATACGTTTAAATCTGTAACTTCTTGCATACAGGTCCAAAAATTATTTCGTAAAATTTTTACATAAAATAGACTCCATAATATTTTCAGTGAATTAAAGCTTTTATCATAAATACTTATGGATAATAGCATTCTATTTATTTTAATATATATTTTTATAAATAAAATAGTTTGATTTTTTTCACTAATCACCTCATAACGCCTTACACACAACTTCAAATCATAATTTGTAAACTGTTCTGAAAAGTACACTTCTATAGCTTTGTAATGATACAAGGCTTGTCTTCTAACTCCTACTATGTAATTTCAGATCGAATCACAAACTTAGCCCAATAATCATTTTTTATAGATTAACAAAATCGTACGTTTTGATTTGTATGTTAAGATTATAACTCCGAATCATGATTTATCAATTTCATTAAGAATTAGAAATATGGGACTTCAACATATATTAAAATCAAAAATTTTTTCAAAGCCTATAATTTTTTATCAAAGTTTCTAATCTTTTGAAAAATTATGCACTCATCCCGTCCGGGTCGGAAGATTTCCTTCCTGACATTTGTGATAGACTAATCTCCACCTTCTTTGTAGTGACATTTGTGGTCACAGTTGTACTCCGAGACATGTAACGAAGCGTTGAACTTTATGAGAAGTAAGAGGTTGTTCTTGTAGCGCCATGGTTCTCCATGGAGAATCTTTGCTGCATCCCGTAAGTGATGGAAACAAAATACAAAGGTATTTGACCCCAACACCTTACATTTCACCTTCTCCTTCACGACCCATATCTTGATAATAGATGTTTTACTAACATCTATTTAGACCTCAATTTATAAAAACATTGCCCACTAGCTGCTGATAGGTATTCGAGAATCCTTCATCCTTCTCATGGTATGTTAGGTACAATTTCCGACCTTCCTTTTGTAAGTAATCCTCCGTTATCACCCAAACCAGTTATTCACCACCCCTTAATGGGTATGACCATCGCCATCCTAGAGAGAAACCTTAGGAGTTGACTTTCATTGTGATAGAGAGCATATTTTTGTAGTTTATCAAAGGAACTATCTACATATGTCATATATGAAGTGAATAGACGTGGTCCATATTTCGGTTAAGATCTTGACCATTTAAGGTTTTAACTGACGCTTGAGATTTATTATCCTAATAAAATAAAATAGTTCAAATATTAATCAAAATAAAAATACTAATATTCTTTTTATATTATTGTCATCAATGCCACTAATATAAATACAATAAAAGGGACTAGCCAGCTGCTGCCCCTAACATCTATATTTTTTTTGAAAGGATTTTGATTTTTGATTTTTTTTTTAAAAAAAGATATGAGAGTGCGTGCTGGCTGTTGTTGCCCCCTTAAGCCGATATAAATATAACTTGTTAGGATTTATGCGTCTCTGAAGATGATCACGATCACGAAGAGAAATCAAACAACGAGTAATGCAAAACGATATCAAGATTTTACATGGAAAGAAACTCTCAAGAGGAAGAAAAAAGAAAAAGAAAAAGAATAACTAATGAAGAACCGGATTATAATGATCGTCTCTACAGAAGCTCATTCGATTTAATTTGCGTTTCGTTCATCAAATCCTAGAGGAATTTTTGTGTTTTGATCTTTCTCACTTGTACATGAAAAACCGAATACAAAGACATATATATAGGCCCTCAACTAAAACAGAGAATATAAAACTCGAAGATCAACTTGCACGGTCCGCATGGGCCGTGCCTGTCGCTCACAACGCACAGCCCTACCAGGCCGTGCTCAAAGAATCATAGGTTACGAAGGCGTACGGGTTGTACCCTAGTGCATCATCAACTCACGGGCCATGCCCCAGTGCACCATCAACGCAAGGGTCGTGCCCCTGTACTCGAGCAACTCCTTATCATAAACACACTCGCATGTCCTCATTACTCTTAACTACAAATTCAACAATCTTTATCTTGTCGTAAAGAGCTGTTGAATAGGTTTAAACCTTCAAATCACAACAAGAAACTAATCATGTATCCTCGTACCCAAAACCCCGGCATGAACATGCATATACTTTTCAAGTGGTAGGGAATGCTTCACGACGAACTCAACAAGAGGTGACATTGATAAAGTCCAAGCAATGCTTGAACTTGACAGTTGGAGGGACTTTGGTAAGCATATCCGCTCCATTCTCCTTAGTGTGAACTTTGACCACGCTATATCTTGAGCATAAACCTATTCTTTATCTTGTGATACGTCTCATCAATATGCTTCGTCCTATCATGATAAGCCTAATTCTTTGCCAAGTAAGTATCACTCTGATTGTCACACAGTAACTGGATACCTTCTTGCTTGTAACCAAATTGCTCAACCATGCCTTTGACACAGGACGCCTCCTTACCAACCTCTGTCAAACACCATCCGCCTTCGTAATTGACAACGCAATGACATCTATAACACATATATCCAATAGATCGGTCCTCCACATAACATGAACACATATCCTCTAGTAGACTTTCTAGAACCCATGTAACCCTCATCGTTTGAATAACCTAAGCCAACACCTCTTTTCTCTGCCTTATTCATCTCAAACATGATGTCCTAATCTGTAGTTCCGGTCGAATAGCTTAGAATCCCCTTCACAACATTCCAATGCTCTCTACCTGGATTCGTCATATATCTGCTAACTACACTAACGGCTTGAGTGATATCTAGATGAGTAAATATCATGTCATATATGACATCCTACCATATTAATATATTATACTCGAGACATGTACTCTATCTCTTCTTCTGATTCAGGACAAATGTGTGATGATAAATTGAATTTAGCTCCTAACGGTCTAGAGATCGATTTAGCATCTCACATGCTAAATCTCTCCAAACCTTCTCAATATACCCCTTTTGAGTTAACCACAACTTCTTACCTTCCCTATCACGTCAGATTTACATCATAAGGATCTTCTTAGCAGCATCAAGATCCTTCATGTCGAACTCCTTGCTCAACATCTTCTTCAACATGACAATGTGCTTCTTCTCTTTCATAGCTATCAACATGTCATCCTCATAAAGGCTTAACAGCACTATCGAACCATCATCACAAAATGAATAGTAGTCATGCTCACAACGCAAATATCCATGTGATACCATGAATCCATCGAATCGCTTGTACCATTGCCTAGGAGATTTCTCCAGGTCGTACAACGATCTTTTCAACTTGCATACCCAACCTTCCTTACCTGGTTCCATAAACCCTTCCGGCTGCTGCATATACATGGTATCCTCTAGGTACCCATGAAGAAAAGTTGTCTTCACATCAAGCTATTCAAGCTCTATATCATAAGCTGCTACTAGTATAAGAAGTAACCTGATCAACATATGCTTCACTACCGGAGAGAGAATTTTGTTGTAGTCAATACCCTCTTTGTGAGAGTAATGCTTACCCACCAAACGAGCCTTGAATTTCTGTCCCTTCTTGATTTTGAATGCCCACTTGCACCCAACTAGCTTCGACCCCTTTGGAAGTTCCATCAACTCCCAAATCTTGTTTTTTCTAAGTGACTCCATCTCCTCTACCATAGCCACCATCCATCTATCATGATCAATGGAACTAATGGCCACTTTGTAGCTGTTAGGATCATCATCGCCTACAACCAAGGAAAAAGACAACATATCCTCGAAATCAAGTCTTTCTGGAGGTTTAGTATTTCATTCATCTTTCCCAAAGATATGTTGTAGTACTGCTCAGCTGAATGTTCAACAACCTGTTCAACTTGAACTGTATCACACAGACTCTAAACTTCTGTCTGAGACTCATTGTGAACTTCTCTCTATATTGTTTTCTCCTCTGGTTTTATCTAGCATATGTGCTTATCTCTGCTCATAACTTTCTTTTCTTGCTACTGGATCCCATAATTTGTAGCCTTTCACGCCATCCTCATACCCAAGAAAGATACACTGCTTAGATCTAACATCTAATTTGAATCTCTCAATACTCTGCAGATGAACATATGCAGGACAATCAAATATTCTCAAACCAGAATAATCAATAGGTTTTTCTGACCATACCTCTTCTGGAACTCTGTACTTAAAGACAGATGAAGGACTCCTATTGATGTGATAGCAAGTAGTGTTAACTATTTTTGTCCTAAAACGTTTTTGGCAAACCTACATTCAACCTCATACAACGAGTTCTTTCTTACAAAATTTAGTTCATCCTTTCAGCTACTCCATTCTACTCACGGTAAAATACCTCGTGATATCTTCATCCTTGTAGAATTGTAGAAAACTGTCTTCTTTGTATTTTGTGTCGTTGTCTGGTTTAAAGTACTTCAGTTTCTTCTTAGTTTGTATTTCTACCTTCTCCTTCCATTGTTTGAAGAGACTGAATACTTCTGATTCGTGTTTCATGAAGAATACCCAAACTTTCGTTGAGTAGGCATTAATGAATGTCACAAAATACTGAGCTTATTCATTTGAGACATCCTTAATAGGCCCCCAGACATCGGAATGAATATAATCTAGAACACCATTGGAAGTATGAGAACCTACCTTGAAGCTTATTTTCTACTGCTTCCCATACACACAAAACCTATAGCAACTAACCTCACAAGACTTGACACCCTTAAGCACTTGTTTCTTTTGAAGATGTGTCATACCACCTTCACTCAAGTCCCCAAGTTACATGTGTCACAACTTTGTATCACCTCTGCTAGTCTTCTAATTGGATGAAAATGCTCCTCCACCCATTAGTAGTGCTCCCGATCAACTTATATAGATTCTTAATATTCTGGCCTTTCATTACTCCTTCCAGACCCTCATGATTGGATCTGACTGATACACTACACTTCGCAGCATCTAAGGCACCAATAGAAAGAAGATTCTTTCTAAGCTCTGGCATGTATTTTACATTAGAGAGTGTTCGAACAACCCCTTCAAACATTTTGACATGTTCATTACCTATCTCGGCTACCTTATAAACCCCATCAACATAGTTCTACCACTACTAGGCATCAATGTATCAAATCAGTCCCTATGTAGACACATATGAAATGAAGAATCAGAATCCATAAGCCATTCTGAAGGTAGATCATTACCTTTGATAGCCAAAGAAAATCCATAGGACCTTGCAACAGCTGAAGCTGCATTACGAAAGTCGATGGCTTCTTTCCCTTGTTCTTGTGTTGAGGACATTGATCCTTCATATGTTCCTTCTCATGACACTTATAGCATTTCACCTGGAAAAGATCTCGATTTCCCGATCGATACTTGGAATGTGACTTCCCTCGCGCGGTATTCTTTCTGAACTGACCTCGACCTCTGTTCTCTGACTTTACCACATATCATTCTCCTTCACTGGATGAGCCTAAAGGATTGAACTTGTTGATGTCAAGAACAACTACAATAATCTCTTCTACCCTCAACTTGTCCTTCCCAACAAGTAAGGTAGTTTTCAATGTCAGGTATAAACTAGGAAGAGACTTCAACAGAATCAAAACTTGATCATCATCCATCTTCGCATCCAAGCTTTCCAATTGAGTAATCAACCGATTAAACTCTGCTATGTGATTGTTTAAATCTGCTCCGTTCTTCGTCTTCAAATAAAACAGGTTTGTCTTCAAGAAGAATTAAGGTTGGCGCGAGACTAAGTCGGATCATGAATGTAGCCTTACCTTGCAGCTCTTCCCATTCATCAGTTTTCATCTCAGCAAGTTTCTCTCCCTTCAATGCTTTAAACAATCTTTGTTGCACAAGAATACCTTTTATTATACTATGTTATATTGCTTGAAATGATGAGTGATGGTAAGGATGTCAATCAATTCGATTTCGGTATCAAGTCTTTCACTTTTATCCTCGAAACCTAAGGCTTTGATACCACTCGTTGGGAATTATGCGTCTCCAAAACGATCACGATCACGAACAATCAATCACGAAGAGCAATCAAACAATAACGAATATAAACGATACCATGATTTTATTTGAGAAAAACCCTTAAGGGAAAGAAAAAATACACGGAAAAACAATCATTAATCAACAACGGATTACAATGATCGTCTCTACCCGAACCCACTCGATATATTTTGTGTTTCGCTCACCAAATCTTAGAGGATTTTTTTTTGTTTTGATCTCCCTCGTACATGAGAAACCTTATACAAAGACGTATATATAGGCCCTAAACTAACACAGAGAAAATATAACACGAAGATCAACTCGCACGCCCTGCTCAGAGAATCACTGGTCACCAAGGCGCACAGGCCGTGCCCCTGTGCTCGAGTAGCATCTCATCATAAACACACTCGCATGTCCTCATAGCTCTTTAACGGCAAATTCAAAAACAACCAACCGTTGTAGCAATAGATCTCAATTAATATCTTCAAAAAGGGAAAAAAATTGCATATCACCAATGTATATGATATTGATGCAGATCCCCAATATAGCATGTGATATCTGATATCCGATATTTGAGATCTAGAACCTTACATCAAATTTCACCAGAAATTAGTCTCTCAAATCAATCGATTACAACATGCTCAAAATCACATTCTAATAGCAAAGGTTTCCTATATGTGTCAGTACAAGAGGGGAATGTGTATAGGAACGGTATGCCAAAATTTACAAGGGGAGAGACACAGACATTGTTGGAGGCGCTGTGTTGGTAGCATAGTCTGTCCAGTTCTTATCACCCCAATGCCACAACATACTTTCCCAGAAGCAGAAGTCTTCGAAGCATGCCGTCAGTCGTGGATCCTTAATTTTGATCTTCCAGTGGCCGTCCGTGTAGTTCCCTTTCTTGGCTTGTCTACGCTCCCACTCCAGTGCTGCCTTCTGCTTTGATCTAAGCAAGCAATACTTGTGCAAGTTCTCTGGCATGGCATCGTGCACCTTCCACCATGTTCTATGTGCGATGTCGCTGGCAAACTCGTGCAGTATGCCGATGTTCCAGTTGCAATCGTAGTCTCGGAAGCATAACCAGGGTTTTAGTCCAAGATAATGTAGGACGTAAAGTTCTGGAGGATCTGCTCCAAACAAATGGGTTTTCATTTCTTTTTTCTCCGGTTCATCGCCAACCCAGTAATGCTTCAGGAAATTCATACGCTTAGGGATTCGGTGCCACCATGTGAAGATCTCGTTCAGATACCCTTGGTCTCCTCCATTATAGGATTCGATCTCATTTATGTGGTCCATCAGGAGCTGGAATGTGCAGTTGGATGGTTCAATTACCATTACGCCGGAGTTGAAAAGAGTGGCATTGTTCCCCGTAGCGGATATTTCAGGTATTTCGAACAGGAAATCTATGTTCCTGAGGATGAGTAGATCAGCATCTATGAAGATGATCTTATCATATTCAGTGAGCTGCCACAGGCGGAACTTGCTGTAGTTCCATTCGTTGTAGGCTTCGGGTTCAGCTTTCGGATTCCTGATTCTTTTGGTGGTATGGATTTTCCAGCCGTCTGCCTGTAAACCTTCTTTGTGAGACTCACTGATGGTTTCATCAACAAGTATCACCAGATCGCGTGTTGAGCCTACCATCCTAATGCTCTGAGCAGCTGCAATGGCTCCACAGACATAGACATGTGCGGAGTGCAGGATAGTTGCATATGCTTCTCGATGTGCAGTTCCAGAGGATAAATAACCTGCAAAATGGAAGGATGGACCATTTCAATTTCAACAGCACAAACAGCATACAAAGATGACCAGAAAGCGACCCGAGAATTGATCACGGGAGTGAAAAGATTGAAGATACTAAAACAAAAAGGAAAAACAATGCGCAACACGCAAATTTGCGCATTTACGTGGGAAACTTGAGTACAGAGAGAAAAACCCACGACACCATCAAAAACCATGGTGGCAAACTAGGAACCCGAATCTCCTAACATCGACCAGGCCAAATTCACATGATAACAAATACACGAACCTCATAACATCACATAACCCGCAGGGCGTTTTGCCCCCTGACCCCAAAGCACTGACTCCGCATGGCGCACATCTGTCGGGGATGTGAAGTAATTGGCAACCTCAACAAGGAGAAGCAGTGTCTATGCATCCAACACGGTCAGTACTATGCTCCTGGCCTGCTAGCGTATTATGAGGACTTGGTTCAGGTTCAACCTTGATTGGCAAAAAGCCGCTTACAGACAGACGCATACCTAAACAGAAATAAATCAGGTCATGAACATGGATTGAAAGAATGAGCTTTACTTTCAGTTAACAAAAGACTTGCAGAATAATGGTTTACGTAGAGTAAAATTAGTGTGGCTAGAAATGCTTTCCGAAAGAACTAAACTGCATAAAGCATAACCACTGCATATTCTATTAAGTGGGTTGCTATCATTTCACTAGCCAGAACCTGTAAACCGTGTCAATGAGTCACATTCTTGAACACAGGAAACTCATCTGAAGAACGAAGTACGAGAATGCTAAGAAACAACACAAAGACAACAAACTCGGCCATTTACCAGTTTAAAATCTGCATAACACACTACAACGAACACAGGAATGTGCTCAATGGCAAAGAGAGAAAAAAAACTTTTAAAGGTTGGAATGGATAGAGCTAACCTTTTGGATTGAGTGGAACTGCAAGCTCACACGATCCAACGGGAAGCTGGACCTTGTCCCTCAATGTATTTAAATTGGGTCTATACAGCCATGCGTTTCCTGAGCGAAACACTAGCTCTTTGCAAGCAAAAAGATAGGGAATGGGGAAGCAGTCAGTAATCAACAAGACATGAACTCCATGAAAACCTTTAGCTGTAGCAGCGAGTCTTGCAGCTGATAGCTGCAAATGCAACCGAGCCACATCTCTCCACCAATTACCAGACCTGTTGCAAGGAAGCTTCAAGGCGAGGAGATCAATCCGAGCATTTCTAGGAACCTGAATGATGGGTAGAGAAGGACATACAGGTACTTCAAATTCTTCTTCCTCATCTAGCCACTCAGGATAGAGGTTCTCCCAAGTTATACTCTCTGAGGCATGTCCAAGTGCAAGATAATGTGATCAGCAGCTGGCAGCATCTCCTGCCAACCATCGATCTCACTGTTGTTGAAGTTCAATAAGCCTATCCCTCTGTACTCATCCCTGTCAGTCAATTCTTCAATGACTTCTGAAATCTGGTCCCAATCAATATCTAGATATGAAGCATAAGGTGGGTCTGCAACCATATTGTCCACAAGCCATCGTCCCATGAAGCTGTGCCTGAGAGTGGTAACCGGTGATTCAGCATCAGATATTGCAATAGAGAAAGAAACCCCTGGTCTTATAATCCTAGATCAAATCCGATAAAATGTAAAATGGAACTGTATAAACTTCATTGTAAATCAGCAAAGCTCCATACAGAAACAGACAACAAATAAAAATTGTATGATTATATATTAGCATTTTAACAGCAAGGACGTCATATATGATGATCAAGTATCATATCTTAGAAGGAAAATATAGTACTTGATACTATAAAATATGATAACCAAAAGTTAATGCACCAAAGCAAAAAGGAAAAAGAAAAAAAAGAGAACATACTGGGATCCATGATGAGATAAGTTGTCTGTAGCTGCTGGTGAACGGAAGAACGTCAGAAAAGTTCCAGCTATGATTATGACTAGTACTATCTTTCTCGGGGAAAGTCTGCAGTTGAAGCTTCTATCTTGATGTGAACTATACAAAACTTTCTCGACATCCTTAAAATCTTTAGTTTTCTGAAGCCTTCTTTTGTTTGAATCTTCACTGAGACAAGGCCAAATGAAGCATCAGTACATCAAGGAGGCTCACGGCCTGAGTAGCAACTTTGTGTAGACAAGGAATAAAAAGTTTTTTTATTGCTAACAGTGTCAAACTCTCACAACCGCAATAACTAGGAAAAAAGAGTACGAAAGAGGGGTTAGCTATACTGAGGCACTGTTTCTATTCAAATATAATTATTCAGCAAGGTCAGCATTATATAAATCCAAAAGATCAGTAAATCAACCAGGCAGGTCAATTTGTACCAGTAATTTCTTTCACAAAGTATGCCTGTTTACCAAAAATGTAGGATGTAAATCCGATCCCACTGAAACCAAGAAATCCTTACTTTCACTTAAGCCAATCAAGCGAGCCAAAACAGTAGCATATTGTTTTAAACTAAGCAATCTACTTGCTGACTAGTCAGGAGTAGCTCCTCTTACTCTATTTTCTCCATACTAACAGCGACATCACCCCAGAAAAATACCACTTGCTGTGTTAAAAGAAACCAACTCCCCCTCCTAACCCACCCAACCCATCCGCAATGTATAAAAATAATAGGTGTGGAAAGGTATTCTATGGAAGGCAAAGTTCACAACAATTCTATTATGGACACAAACAAAAGCAAGAAGAAACACACAAGGTAATATGATCTACAAGTATCATAGTTGTAGACTTTCAAGTGCTGAGTGAAATCATACTAACACGGTATATGTTGTATGATATGATGCACACCATCACCGACACAGATTGATGTGCGAATCGAATTCAGGATTAAATTGTACAATACATGATACAATTTGTATCCTGAGACAAAATAGATTTCAAGACAAGTGTTAAAATGGGCAACAAAAATCAACACCAGTCAAACTCTTTCCTCCTATTTCAAAGATCATGGCGCATGTCATGAGATGGTGAAAGCTAATTAATGTTTTATATAAAAAAAGAAAGAAAAAAGAAAACGGTTCACGTCGGTCTATCTTCTTAGGCATGACATGTGATGGGAGATAGGACACAAAAACAACGCGGAATAAACCATCTCTCACTTGTGTGAACATGTTAGGGACCAAACGAAGCAAAACAAAAAACAGTAAAGATGTAAAGACACTATTTTTAACATGAATGTGAGAGGTGAAAAACCACGAGGCTGAAACCTAATACAAAGCTCCACTATCGATTAAATAATGGATACACAAATTCCTCTCTATATCACACTAGAGATAATAGTGATGGCAAACAAAACAGCCTAAATCAACAAAGCAATAACGACAAAAATGTTGTAATTCTGCTGTCATCTTCGGACAGCGATAACTCAGTCTATATAGCTCCAAATAATGCATCGTTAGTTTCTCTTTCTCAGTCAAGAACGTGCTCACCAAATTTCACGAAGATCCGACAACGTTTGAACCTCCAAACAGCATGTCCAACTTGACTGCACAGTGCAGGAATTTGACCCAAACAGTCGTCGAAATCTTCTACACTCACTGACTCGTTGAAGCCGAATTGTTCTAACCTGAGATTCTGGTTGCTAGGAGAATAGTTGATGCTGTTATTCCAAACTGTGTGCGGCGACGGTCGCTCCGCCCTAATTTTCTCACACGTATCAATCCAGATTTTTCCCCTAAAAT
>LIEC01011137.1:0-36664 GCA_001925005.1 Drosera capensis
GTGACAAGGATGGAGTTCGTTCTGCCCCTGGCGGTGCCGGGGCTCCTCCGGGCTCTGTGGTGGTGGCGCTCCCCGCGCCTAGACACCTCACGCGACGGCTTGCGGCTTGGTGTTTGTGGCTGGCTGGTGGTTTTCGGCCACCTGTGTCTGATGAATGGCTGGATCTGCTCCGGCGGTGGGTCTCGAGTTTTTTTTTCAGATCTGATTTTTCCTTCCGTTTTTTTTTGTTTGCTGAATCGAAAAAAAAATTTCAGATCTGCTTTGATGTGTCTGCTGCGCGACGAGGCGGCCTGATTTTGGGCTGCGGTGGATGACGCCTGATTTTCACGCCGAGCGGTGACGTCGATGAGCGATGTTGGCTTCGACAGATCTGGCTAGGGGTTCGGGTTTGGGCCGTGCTGGCTTGTGGTAATCACCTCTGCCGATATCTCCTCGGCCGAGTGTCCTCAGCAAACCACCGGTTCTCCGGCTCTGCACACACTACCTAATGCTCTGATACCAAATGTTGGTTTAGGATCGTGTGGCGTGGTAAGAGATTTGGTGGGAAAACTTCCCGTTTTCTATATTTCGTTTTATTGCTGATTGAGGTACATAATCAAATTGCAAACTACGCTATTTATAGGTGAATGCTTCACCTATTACAAACACATTTATGTGTTTGTATCAAATAGTGAAAACGCGTTTTGTGTTGGCCGGTGGGAATGAACAGTGGCCGGCTAACAGTGAAAACGTTTTCCTTGCACGTTTTCCTTTTGTCAAGATTAAGGCTAACAAAGTCATTAAAATGCATAAGATACCATTGGCAAGTTTCCTCTTGAATTGGAGCTGTGCCTCTATTTTCTTTTTTCTTTTTTTTTCCTTTCATTGGAAGAGTCTTCCTAGTTCTACAGTGAGTCTGTATAGAGTGGGGGTTGATTCGTGGGCTGAATGTGTATACCGGTTATGCATCATGATTTGTTCAAGCTCTTCGACACTGTGGACAAGCAAGTTCTTGAACCCATTAGGGAGGTAATACCAGTCTTCTTATCTAATCCATAACCAATATTCGGCATCAGGGTGCATCCTTTGAATTTCCTTACTTTGGAGTCGATACCCTTAGGCCTAAGGCAGCTAGGCTGTAGAAGAGTAAAAAGAAAAAGAAAATCATCCTCGTGCCTTTCTGAGAGTAACAAGCTGTGAGCAGTTTGAGCAAAAAGCAATCATCATTCATATGAACAGATTCAAGATAGCTATTTTGATGGATTCAAAGAGATCTTCTCCACTTGTCGTAGTACTGTTGATGGGCTATTATTCAATTATGAACAATTGAGCTATTTTGATGCAGCGGATTTGTTTTGTTCCTGTTGACCTTAGCTTTAATTAATTTGGAGACTTGGATCAATAGTCATCAACAGTAGCCCATCAGTTACCTGTAATCTACAGTCGAATACTAAAAGAATAATTTCGCTAAATTTGCAAATGGACGTGACAGTAGATACAACAGCACTATTTTAGTTCCACCTGGGTCAAAATCCCTTTATCCATTGAAGAATTGGCTAAACAGCTCGATTTCTTGGTCATAAAATTTTTCAAGTATCCTTCGATTGTGTCGAGAGAAATGACTTACAATGGAAAGCAAAAATTTTAACGTAACTTGAGCATAGAAGAAAGTTCTTCCCTTGGTCTCGACTCCGTAGATCAGAGACAAAAATTCACGTGGTTCGGCCAGTAAAATCAATAATTTCTTTGATGTAATAGCATCGGTGTAATATCTAACTTAGGCTCAAGAATTTAATTTGACATTGTACTCCTAACATCTATGAGTCCTAAAGCACCTATAATCTGATTGAATGTAAGGGATGAATTTACAATGAGAAGGCACTTAAATACCCCAAGATTGATTTATAACATCTCTTGATCTTTTCATATATGTAGGATGATATTTTAGTGATAATTCATTTGTTAGTTCATTATCAACTTAGGGAACATCAGGAATTTACAACAAAGAGAAGTTCTGCAACGACGCCACAAAATCAGGAGAAATTGACTATTTATAGCTATTTAATACGCATCTGTTCTTATAAAAAAAAACGCATGTATTTATGCCCATATGTCTTCATTAATCAGCGGCAATATAAAATAACCAAATAAACAAATTAACTGAGAGCTGTTGAGGCACAACAAGTAAACCCACTTATGCCATGGGCCAGTGCCGGAGAGACATCACCCGCAAGGACTGCTCCGAGTGCCTCTGATGTGCACGCAAGGAAATAGTCAATGAGTGCCAGTACGCACCTGATGCAAGTCTGTGGTACGATGTTTGCTTCCTCGGGAACGATAAGAATATATAGGGATTGCAAAATATAGTACTTCCGGGGGTCTGAAGAGAATAAAATTGTGTAGAACTAAACGTTAGTTTACAGGCTGAGCTGGTGCTTGTGATTGAACAATGGACTAAAGATTACCGCTGGCTTTGGTTGTCCTTAGAATCAGTCGAGTCTTGAGTGGTTGCTTCAGCAGTGAACTTTTTGTTAGGATTTGATAAAATTACGAAACATCAATCTTTAAACTAACGAGGATAAAATCGAGAATAATTTTTGTTAGAAAAACCACGGGATATGGGATTATGTTGAATCTCCAATCCCAAAAGATTTCACAGAATCTTCTCCTAATTCGTAGCAACCACAAAACTATTGGATCACACCTCCTTTATATATATATTGAGAGAATATTTTTTTTGTGATGTTAAAAAGAGAAAATCATATCATAACCAACTTTTATTTTCGCAATGTAAAATCTTCTAAATAATAACCGGCTGATCCTGTCGATCACACACACGAATATTCTCCACACACGAAGACAACGTTCCCAACACTTGTTTTTTCAGCCAGGTCAATAGTATCTCCATCTGGCGCATTCCATTCAAACTTTAGCACCAGGTTTGCGACGAAGTACTGTAGTTCAAGAAGTCCCAAAACATAGCCTGGACAAATCCTTCTCCCTGCTCCAAACGGCATCATCTTGATCTCTCGGGTTCCTGTTATATGAAAAGTTTCATCTTCCAAGAATCTTTCTGGCTCAAACTTCATCGGCTCATCCCATACTTTCGGGTCCTTCCCCATCTCCGCCACCTTTGTTCACTATGGCTTCTCTTGGGAAGCTTGTAACCCCCAAGCTCTGCCTCTTCGGACACAGCATGAGGAAGTCCAAAGTGAAGAGGAGGATGTCGTCGTAGGCCTTGGAAGACCACTGCTTTCAAATAAGGCATCTTCGCTAAATCGTCGTCTGTGACCTCTTCTGCCTCTGCACCAGTAACTTGGACAATTTCCTTGAAAAGTTTCGTTTGTATCGCGGGGTTCTTGACAAGATTGGCCATTATCCATTGTAAAGCTGTTGAGGTTGCATCACTGCTGGCCGTGAGGAACTCAGAGCATACGCTTGTAATCTCTTCGTCAAATGTCTTTCTCTTTCCTTTATTATCATCTTCGATTACTGCTTCCAGTAGGATATCCACATACGAAGGCAAACTGCTACTATTGTAATCCTCCTTTCCCGCTTTTGACAGTTTCAGTTGCTTCCTTGCTCTCACATATAGCTCCTTTCAACGGCTCTTCATTATAATCTGGGCCACTTGTCCAGTACTAGGAATCTGCTGTTAATTGTGAAGAACCGGTGTATAAATTCCTCCATTTCTGTCATTTGGCTTTAATCAAGCTCCTCACTGAAGCACAACATGGAAGTCAAGCAGAACAAGGCATGGTGGAAGACATCTGTAACCTTATAGAGGGAGATGGGTTGAGGATGGTTATGCCTGAAACTCCTGTAGGAAGCTCCTTCTCATCCTTGATCTGGGAGTCGAAGCTTAGAATATCGAATAAGGATTTGAAAGAAGCTGACAAGCAAATTGTCACAAGGATGAGGAACCATGTTTCCATTTCGTTTTTTTTTTTTTCTCTTGTTTTTCTTGAGATCAGCACAGGCAATAGGAAGAAAATGTGTTAGTGATGAGGTAAATGCAGTATAAAGGAATCATAAGCAAAGGACACTATATCCTTACTGTATACCAAAAAAGAGAAATAGACTTGCTCAGTCCTTTTCCTTCTTTGCTGCATTTTCTGTTAGGGTTTCTACGATGAATATGACTTGGTATCAAGTTGACCCACTTTATTGCTTATGTGTACGGTAGCCGCTATTTCTGCAGGATAGAGAGAGAGCATCATCTTTTCCGGGGACCGGTCAAGTAGAAAGTAGCCGCTGAACGCCATACATGCTACTCTACTTGGCATTTTGAAGGATGATTTTTTCTGCGTATCAACACTAGGGTGGTCACTTGCTTGCAAGCTGAAATAAACCTATCCAGACTTATAGTCAAAGTTATAGCTTGTAATTGTAGGAGAACCGTGAGTTATCTAACTACACTCAAATTGAAAAGTAGAGTAAATAATTCTGAGATCATTTGTTGTCCTCTTGAACATGACTAGTGAAGATTTCCCATGGCTCGTCCAGCCTTTCAAAATGATAAGTAGTACTATGAAGTATAGAGCATAAAGTTAAACTGAAGATCAATTTAAAAGAGCAAAGCGGTAATGTACTTACAAGCCTAAGATGCATCTACATGTGAGGCTGCTGATAGCGTCTTGCACTAAACCTACAAGTGGAGTGGATCAACGGTTCACATAACTGAACTACCTCGCGTCCCATCCTGCTCCATATAACAGCAAAAACTGCATCACATCTACACAAGCATCTGCCCTATGTGTCAGCCAAAATTTACAAAAAGATTATACACCACCATGAACCAGCAGCTTCAAACGTACGGAACGTCAAAAGGACTAGGAGGGCCACGGTGCAACATACACTTGCTCTTCCACTAGATACCTTTCTAGCTTTTGCCAAAGTAAGAAAGAAGGGTCGGTTGTTTGTCACCAGGACTGAACTTAATGTCTGCTCTTTTCTTCGCCGGAGTATCCAGCGGCTTGCTCCCAGAAGCAGCTTGAAAGTTCTCAAAATTTCGTTTCACCTTGGAATACTCATGAACTTCTATATGTGCAGGAACATCAGGCTCAGCCTTAATTCTGCAGCTCTTGCATGTCACTTCTGCATCGGGTTTGGATTCGTCAGACCCTTTCACCAATGTACCTGGTACTTTCGGCTTGCCAACTTCCTTGGAGAAAAATTTTGAAATTGGCTTTCCATCGCTTTTCAGTGATATCTGTGAACCGGATGTTATTACTGACATCAGCTTGTTACTAGAGGAACACTTCCGATTGTAGTCTATGCGAATGGACAATATAATATTACTCTCGAGAAAACTACAGTACATAGTAGACATGTGTGCTCATCTACTTCTCACCGGTCATCAAAGATTAAGCTCATACAATCAAGCATGGAACTATTATATTATGGACTAACCAGGAACCACTCAAAGCTTGTGCATCAATAAACATACTTCATGCTCTATAGACAATGCAGTGCCACAGTTTCGCTGCTGGACATTTCTAGTGAAATTTCGAACCATCTTGGTGTTTATTTTAGCCGTCTGCTACCTGAACCTCTAGCTTTTTTCTTCAAGTGGTGAGCCTTGTGTCTTACTATTGTAAATTAGCCTTTTTAAAGAAAGGAAGAAGGAAAAGAGAAGTTAAAAACCAGCGTACCTCCTTGATGCATTCCGGGCCATTAAAAGATGGCTTGCCCATAGATGGTGTTACCGAGTACCAAACCTACATAACAATTTCAACATCTCTAGCCTCAGCTTTTCGCTCATAAACAAATGCTACAATATTGTCCACAATTCTGAAGGGTCCGATGATTGTTCTCTTCCTTCTTTTTTCACACGCCTAACACACTCACCAGATTTGGTCCTTCATATGGCTTTAGTACGGTCTCAACTTTTGAAGACTCGGAGCCATTCAGCCACAAACTTGTTGAAACTTGTTCTCCCAGAATTACCGGCATCCTGTCTAAGAAAGAACACAACTTCACCAAGATGAATCAAAATCCATACCTAGTGAATGAGGTTAACATTGCAATGAAATGAGACGGGACAGGAAAATAACAAAACCGCTCCTTCAGCTTCACTATAAGACCAAAATGACAGCAGATGATCTTGAACATAATATATTTGTAGGGCAGGAAAGCGGTCCGACACAGAAGGCCCATTGTAAAAATGAAGCTATGCTGTGTAAAATTTGCACAACATCGACATTGATCAAAGCCTTTCAAGGCAAAGATATGACAATTACCATGTAGCCACTGCAATGCTGATGATGCCGCAGTTGTCACGATCGTGAAGGTGTATAGGATCTCTCCTGCGTGTTACAGCAACGCTGCCATATTCTTAGCATAAAAAAAGACACTACAATGCACAATGAAAAAAAAAAGGTTCAAAATTAATGCAGGCTCTAGTGAATGGCAAAGTTAGATGGCTCAAGTATAAAAGGTTTTCATTACAATCATAGCCATTCAAGACAGGGATTTCATTAGGACTGAACACACAGGACATACAAGCAATATTAAATTGCTTAAGCACATCTATTTTTCTTCCTTCGATGGGAAATCATTCATATTGCCTACTTCACAGTGCACAAGTATCTTGTTGCACAACACCAAAACATAAAATTGTGAATACTGCATCCAAAATACAGCACCTACTTCAGAGCAATGAGTAACAAAACTGGAAGTTAACCTTCAGAATTTTTCCAGGAATCATATAGAGCAGCAAACAGAAGCGGTTGTCCATCCCCGAAATGGATGTAGTAAGGCTGCTTTTTACTGCCATCCTTTTTCCACTCATAAAACCTAAATAAATATGACCAAAACAAAGGAAAT
Source organism: Drosera capensis (assembly GCA_001925005.1). Taxonomy (NCBI): domain Eukaryota; kingdom Viridiplantae; phylum Streptophyta; class Magnoliopsida; order Caryophyllales; family Droseraceae; genus Drosera; species Drosera capensis. The sequence continues at coordinate 6,808 of LIEC01011137.1, forward strand.
AAATAGAGCTATAATCTCATCCAATTTCGGGAAAAGATGCTGAATATGTGCTAGGTCCGGCAACATATACACAGAATGACTAACAATAAGGCATGGCGATACTAAGTCATCCTTGGGCACATGAGAGCCAGACCTAAATGGGATTCAATCACGATATACTAAACAGGAAGCAGTGGCATACAAATTTAAATCCCAAATAATGCTTGAACAAAGTTAAATGACACCCAAATTGACCAAAAAGAAAAAGGAAAAAAAAAGTTCCTTTCCAAGGCTATAGTTTTAACTCTCATAAGCCAAACAGTGTGAAAGCAACTTCCACGTATCCAGATTCCAGGCAAAGAAACATGGAAGGAAGAATATAAAATTGTCAGATGGATGAGTATCAAGTAAATGAAAGGAAAAAAGGGCAATCATACCCTTCAACAGCTACAACACATCGATTTTTAGGAACTAGACGACGAAATGAAGCTTTCTCACGAATCGATTCAGACCGAGCATTGAACTGCAGGTTTAATTCAATTTTGGAATCAATTGAAAGTCAATAATTGATATGACAAACATTCCTCCATAGTCTAAATGTAGGCCAACAATATGTTTACCTTGTTCCTCGATAACCTAGACAACATGAACCTAACAAATATGCACGTAAACTGCCGCACCACCACAAAATTCTACTATATGATGTTTGCATCAAAAATACATGGACCGCAAAATAATGTAAAACTTCATTACTTTGGTTCAGAATTGTTTTCCTTAATCAAATTCACTTGAATTGATGCACGAGAACCCTCAACTGATTCATAGCAACTAATTCCCTTTCCTCGATGAAAAGCCATATGCCTAACCAAAAATCAGATTTCCATACCATGGCAACCATATTTGATCGAAGCATTAACTAGTAACAAATTCAACTAACAAGGAAAACCAAAATACTCGTAGCATCAGTCCCTGCTCGAATCCAACAACATACCATCCGATAATGATCGGGTTTCTCATCCTTCTTGCAAAAACTCGGAACTAATCCCCATTTCATACAGTGCACAACATCAGCAGCAGCACCATCTCCTCCATCTTCCCTGCGAAGAACCGGCAAGTACGCACCCGGCGCGAAATTATACGAAGGCCGATACCTGCAAATCACACCATCTCATGCCATCTAGCAACGAAATCAACGACAGAGGAAACTCAAATAACTTCCACCTGAGAAGAGAAGTGAGGCGGTTACCTGTCGACGTCGACTTGGCGAACAGAGGCGGCACCGTCTAGACGACACGCTCTCGCGACGGCGTCGGGGCGGAGAGTGCAGCGGACTCTTCCGCACATTGTCGTAGAACAGTTTCCGGTGCTTCTTCGTCTTCTGTGGCTTCGTCGAGACGGTTCACTTGCCTACTCTTTCTGTTCCTTTTTTTTAAAAAAAATGACATTTAATTTTCCTCTGAATTATTATCCCGATATTTCTTTCGTTTTTCTGTATTATATAAATAATTATTTAATTTTTAAATTTTTTGGAAAAATTTTTAATTTTTAACATATGATCACTGAAAATATATAATTTATTTATAGAAAACCATGATTATGTGTAATTCTTTTTTTTATTATTTTAAGGAAGAAGTTACAAAGACTTACTACTGAAAATTTACGGTTTTATTTCTTAAGGTAAAAGTTTATGGCTGTTTTTTTTTAATGATAAATCTTATGGTTTTTTTATGAAAAAGTTTATGGTTTTTGTTTGTGAGTTCGAAGAGAAAAGAGGAGAAAATAAATAATAAAATATGAAAAAAAATTAAAAAAAATTTTTATGTCCATGAATTCAAAAAAAATAATGAATAGTTTTTTTTTTGTTCATTGATGAATAGAGAAGAAAAGAAAAGAAAGTATTAATATTTATTGTAAAAAAAGTTCTTATCCATGTAATTATAACATATATTAAATAGTTTTTTCTAATCAAGTTTGTTTTCTTTTTCAAATATTTTCAAATAAATTTAAGAAGAAAATTTAAATAGAGAAATGAATCTCATTTTCTATTTCTTTCTCATTGTTTTTTTTTCCCCTAAAACTCATTGTTTTCTTCTTTCTCATTTTTTTTTTTTTTTTTTTCTAAAACTCACAAGCAAATTATGGGAGGAAACAAATTTCACTTTCTCTCCATTTTTTTTCTTTTCTCCCTTAAAAAAACTCACAATCACACTGTAACTTATGGTTCGTTTGATTGGACCGAGAAAAAATATTTATAGATATTTAATGTTTGTTTATCTTTTTTATTTTTATAAAACTTATATCATTTTGATTTGGAAGACCATTGGTGTTTTCGACTCTAACACTGATACGAAAATCTACATAAAACAAAAACAAGAAACCCGTGCTTGCTTAAATCAATCTTAGTTTTACAATTTTTATTTTTTTTTATGAACACCAATCAACAAACAAAAAAATTTATTTCACATGTCAACAAAAGCAAAACAGGTTATAGAAAACAAAATCGGTATAGACGAACCCTAAAACAACTCCCAACAATGGGACCGTCGCACGGTGGCATATGTCTTCGACGCAACAGTACTTGCCTTCACAGCTAAACTAACCTGAAACAAGTCGAAGGCGCAGCGGAGAAGTGCACTCCCACTCTCTCTTCTCCCCATGCTCTCTCTCACAAGACAACTCCACCGCCCCCTTTTATGGCTCCACACCTCCGCCACCACCTCCCAACTCCACCGCCCCCTTTTATGGCTCCACACCTCCGCCACCACCTCCCAACTCCACCACCACCGCCTCATCCGAACCGACTCCGCCGCCCCGACTCGACAGCGCCGCCGCACGAAGCTCCCCGGTACGACGACGGCGATGCTGAGGAAGAAGACTGAGGAGAAGTCGGAGTGGTGGATCGTCGACGGCGAGATGCACGAGATCGGCGACAACGTGCCGGTGAGGGAACGGTTTGTGATCCCGAGGGATAATTTGCCTAATCGGAGACGGAAACAGATGAGGGAACAGTTCATGCGCAGAACTCGTCTTGTTTTGAAGGACTCTGTGAGTTTCTAGACATCGAATTTTTGATTTTTCGCTGCTCGCGTGCTGTGGAGAAGTTTTGAGTTGGGGGATTTGAGAGGAATGGAGATGAATGTTGTGATTTGATCGCTACGCCTTATTTGATCATGGTCATTTTGATATTCCTTTGAATAAGAACTTTTTTCGTGATAAATTAGACTCTACAATCGAGATCATTTTGTGGTTATGCGTGCTTGGGTGAGAGTATTACTAGCCTACTAGAATGAGTAACATGATGGGAAATCCTAGTGTTGCACTCCGACCTCTGTACATCATTTTGCTCTAGAGATCATTTCTGTTGAGATACAGATATGATGTACAGAAGGTTCTTCGCTCTTCATATTTAGAGTTAGTTGCGTGCTCGTCAATCTGATGTGACTTCCTCAACCTAATTCCTACCTCCATTTGTGGGTGGTTTTTCGTTAAACGTATTAAAAATGTTCTTTTAATATAATTCGCATTATAATTAATTCATATAATTTACATATAATCTGGATTGTTCATGAAATACTGGAAAAATCTGATTTCTTTAATGTGTCCAAAGTAGATTAAAAATTTCATACAAAGTTTGCGCTTCCAACAAAACAATTCTCCTACGCAAGAACAACGAATTCTCCGTTTTCCTGCTTAAATCCCATATTTATCCCGTATTTTGTTTTTTTATCTGTATTAATTACCCAACCATTTTAATGTTGTATTCATCCCTGCATTTTTTCCTCGATTTTTTCCGTAATTTATGTTTGTCAAATTAATCCCACGTCTGTATTTGGTTACTATTTGGATCGAGGTGAACTTCGTGTGGCTTATTATGCAACATGTCTTGAAGTTAGCTATTTTAACTTTATAAGGTATGCAATTAGATGATTTAATGATTGGTACTGTAAGAGGATCAAATGTAAGCATTCTACACAAAAGAATTAAGGTGATAGTCCAATGGCTAGTATCAATGATGTGTTTCATGAGGTCTCGATGTGGTTGTTTTGATAGATGAGCCTGCAGTTGGACCTCTAACGATGACTCCTTTGATATGTAAATGTCTTTTTTCCTTTTGTTTTATTTTGGCTCAGTCCATCTCATGGATGCCGAAGTCCTGCTGGAAACTAGGGCAGAGTTTCTATGGGTTTTTTTTTTTTTTTTTTGATTTGTTTCATTAGTTTCAATAGAGATCGAATGTGGCTAACTGCATCACTGTCAGTATCTGGCCTTAGACCTATTGTATTTGAATTATTAAGTAGTGACTAGTAATCATTTTGCAAATATATATTCTGTTTGGATGAATCCCCTCATGGCTACTGACAATTAAGCTGGAATTCAAATAAACTTCAACTATTCTTGATTCAACATCTCTTTATCATTTGCCAGAGCCCTTGGTCCGGGTAGATATATGTATGCTAGTTTGGATTTTGAGCATGATTCGAGGAGGAGAATGAATTGATAGTTGATCAAATTGAACAACAAATTGCTGATGTAAAAATGAAGCTATGTCTACGATATATCTTGTCCTCCGTAGGCATAGTCTAGGATACGAGCATCTGGGTTGTTGTTTACGGTTTTAGTTCCTATGCTATTTTATTGCTGATGTAAAAAACGAAGCTAACGGGCAAATTAATTTTTGTTATTTTTCTCTTGAAGGAGCATGAGCCCTTTTGCAAAAAGTATATGGAACTGTATAACGAGCTTCGAGAGAATTGGGAAAGACTTTACTGGGATGAAGGCTACTCCAAAAAGCTTGCTTCAGATCATGCTAATTATGACTCAGCTGAAGATGATGATCGAGATTTTTCACCATACAGGTTTTTTTTTCGAATTCCATTTGCTGGTTTTCACCTGTTACTGCATATCTGTTTACTGATTATTTTTACAGGGATGATACCTAATAACCTAACTTTCCTGCTGTTTCTTTTCTGCAGAAAAAGTGAATCATATAATGATCTGATGAAGGTACTACTTATTGGACTTCTCTGTGAAACTCTTCTACTTTCCATCTTGTTTGCAGATATACTCTATCCGCATGGTTGTCCTTGTCAGGCACATACGTGTGTATGGATATATTATGGTTGTACAGTGCATGTTCTTTTGTAAGAGTAGTCTGTGTGTTTGAAACTTCACATCATGTGTTGATTATTTTTATCTTTTTTTTATGAACACTGCTTCGGCCGGTAGGATTCGACGGTTCATACTATTTCTTGTAGCTGGAGCTGGGTTTGAGTTTCATGCTTGGCTTTAGACGCTTGCTTTTTCATCCTGTACAGGAACAAAGCCCAGGAAGAAGCAGGCAGTTTGAAGCTTTGGATAAAGTCAGCCAAATCCGGGATAAGTTTGAATATGACAGGGAGAAAAGGATGAGAGAGAAAGGTTACTTACATTTTTGTGCCTGTTTTTCGTTTTCAAATTTATGTTCTTTGGTTATTTCTGTTTTATTTGTCCCGATCAATCCCTTCGGTATTAACAGACCTTAACTTGACAGAATTCCTCCAGATGCATGTCTTTCTAGAACATTTCTCTCCTTAGGAAACATGAATGTCTCGTTACTGTTGCTTGTAGTCAGCGATCAGCCACTTGTGGACTTCCTGAACTGTCCTTTAATTGTGTGTTTGGTTGGTGTTTTTCTTTTTAAACGTTTGCACTGTTGACAAAACTGCTTTAGAAGTAGCTTTGTGCCGTGACTAAGTGGCATGAGTCTAGTTATGCTGTGTTTTTGTCTTAAAAAAATGTTCGTGGTTGCTTATATTGTCTTCTGTACTTATTGCTACAATCTCTGCCTTAATAGAGCTGGAAAACTTGAATTAGAGGACTTCTCAGCAGTAGCTTCTGGTGTGTGATTTAAATCTAGTATTCAAAAGAAGGAAAATTGTTGGTGATGCCTTAGACATGGGTGTGAGTTTTAATCTTTTCAAGGTTTGAACATTCTAGAGAGTGCTCGACAATCAGCTTGATACAGTTGCAAACATAGTTCTCAAAATTGGCTGTTCTGTTATTGTCGGATACATAACACGATTCTATGACTGAAAAATGCAGCATTTGCTCCAATGCGACCCGGATTTGTTGCTGATGATGGAAGACCATCCTCCAAGATTCAACCCTTCGACATGAATCGATACTTTTCTTCTGAAGATGAAGACGAGTGATCATGGACAGGAGAGTTGCCGGAACGTGATTCTGTTGCACATGGATTGGGGCGTCATTATGTCTCCAGTTGTGGCTTGTAAGCTCTGTTCTTATCTAATTTTGCCCTCTCTTCTTTTCAAAATATTGGAGATGCCAGTGCAGTCAGGATTGTATTTTATAGTCGAAATCGGAGGATTTTACTGGTCTGGGTATGTTTGGAAAATGTTGTCCCGTAGTTCATAGTGTTTTCACTTTGTTAGTTGGCCACCGGGTCGAGCTTCCTCATGGCATGCTATGAGGCCAGCTCCGCTGATGTCAGGAGCTGAATCCATAACATCGACTTGAAATTAACTTTATTATCAGAGCCAGATGCACCACCAGTCTTGCCATGTATATCGGTTGCAACGATAAATTTCTAGCGGACATTTTATGTTGTATGTAATTCTTGGGTATAATTTTGGGAAGAAAGCAGTTTGTTTGGAGTTTGGAACCCTGATGTAACAATGCCCAACCTTATTTTATTTTGTTTTATTTTGACAGCGATGAGTATTGATGAAAAGCACTGGTAGAGACTTAAAAGAGTGTTCAATACAAATACATTTCGACAATTAGCGTTTGAACTTTATTTGTCGTCGAGTCAACCCAAGTTTCGACTTCAACTTGCCAAGTGTTGAAAAATCTGTTTCAAGTGCTGTTTCAGAAGATAGATTTGCCTGGATGCATCTTGCGATCGAAATATTGTTTTCATGAAGATCAAATATGATGCCTTTCTTTTGACTATAACACCCACAATAAAAAATGAGGTAATTCTCTATAGATATAATTTGATGATCATATTATGTATAGATACTGTTCCCTTTTGGAAAAAAAATCTATTGGTTTCCAACTTTTGTTCGAAGTCTACTTTTCCATATTCTTCTTAGACACGAGTCTTATCGGTGAATCCGTTCGATTTGTGGGTATATTTATGAATCGCATGCAGTTTTGTGGTCAATTGTTGGAATTCTCCGTTTAATTAATGTCATTCACATATTACGACAAAACTACTGTTATCCTAATTATGATTACTAAACATAATTTTGAAATGGTTAAGATATTTTTATAACTAGTTTGATCCAAAGACAATATTTTTATCCTAAAGTTCTCTGATTCAATTCATTCGTTATCTAGGATAGTTAATTGTGATTATATCGAGAGTAAGAGAATGAGACTTCATTATTTCTACTTGATCCACCACTATCTAATCACTAACTAATTTACATAAGACAATTGTCTATGATTGTTCTATGAACTCTAGAGGATTTCATATGTGTTTAGCTATGTTAATTAATTCTTATTATATTTAGAAAAAAAAACCATGAATATCTAGTTTGTATTAGTTTAATTTAGTTTATTCAATTTAGTCATCTTAATTGATTTTTTTTTTTTATGAGGATTCATCTTAATTAGTTTAAAGATCAGCTGTGTTTTATGTAGAATTTGTTCGTAAGATACAAATCAAATAAATTTTTATTTAAAACAAAAAACATAACTAAAATATAATATAAGGTTGAAAATAACAAAACATATATATTATATTAAAAAACTATGTTTAATATTTATATTAAGATGTGATCCAATATAAACGAAAAATAGACGGATGAAAATATAAGATATTTTAACTAAATAAACATAACAAAGAATAAATCAAAAGATATGAAATATGTATATAAAAATATTAAAAGAAAATACTCCCACGTTTTAGGATTCCGATTTAACTTCAAAATAAATCGAACCGTTTCGATTCTGATTTAATTTTTATGAAACCTAAATGTAATTAACATTCAACGATTCATTTCATATTTATATCGATTTCGGTTTCACGATGGTTTGGATTTTTAGACCGACTGTTCTCGGTTCGATTCTGATTCTGATTCAAAATTGAGCCGTGATGGGTCTAAAAGGCCTTATCCAAACCCCCTCCAAAGTGCCGAGCTGCTGCTGACGCTCCCAACAATGGCAGCGGTCTCAGCTAAAACCTTGCAAAACCCTCAATTCCCAACAAACCCTCACCAAAAACCCACCAAACACAGAAGAACAAAAACCCTTCTTCACATGCCGAATCCACAGAAAACCCACCGGAGAAAAGAAACCCAACAGTTTCCCCTTAAAACAAACCCCATCGACACCGTCATCACCACCAACAACTTCGACTCCCACATTGTACAGCTTTGCCTCAACGGGAAGCTCGAAGAGGCTCTCAGTTGCCTCGACTCGGTTCAGGCGCTGAATTTGACTGTCGAAGAGGAAACTTATGTCGCAGTGTTGAATCTTTGCAAGTGGAAGACCGCGAAGAGCGAGGGTCGAAGAGTGTATTCATGCTTGTTGGGGTTGAAGATCGTTTTGGGTGTTGAGATCGGGAATGCCCTGATGGGGATGCTGGTGAAATTCGGGGATTTGGGGGATGCATGGAAGGTGTTCGGAAAAATGCCTGAGAGGGATGTGTACTCGTGGAACGTGTTGGTTGGTGGGTATGCGAAGGCAGGGTGGTTCGACGAGGCGTTGAGTTTGTATCATAAGATGTTGTGGGCGGGTGGTGATGGGATGAAGCCGGATGAGTTTACGTTGCCTTGTGTTTTGAGGACTTGTGGTGGGATGTCAGACTTGGGGCGTGGGAGGGAGGTGCATGCTCATGTGCTAAGGTTTGGGTACGGAGATCAGAGCATTGTGGTGAATGCCATGATCGCTATGTATGTCAAATGCGGTGATGTCGTTAGTGCAAGGATAATCTTTGATAGGATGCCTAGAAGAAATCTAATATCATGGAGCACCATGATTTCTGGCTATGTCAAAAATGGAGACGGTTCAGAAGCGTTGGCGGTGTTCCTTATGATGCTACAAGCTGCTGTTGAACCAAATTGTGTGACAATGACTTCTGTAGTATCAGCATGTGAGCTTCTGGCCGATGAGAGATTATGGGAGCAAGTTCATGGATATGTTACAACGCATGGGTTTGGACGTGAAGTTTCAGTGTGTAACTCTTTAATCCAAATGTACCTAAGTTTTGGTAATTTGCAGGATGCCGAGAGGATTTTCTCCAGAATGGACTCCAAGGACGTGATCTCATGGACATCAATGATTTCTGGTTATGAGGAAAGCAGGTTATCGGACAAGGCAGTGAAAACTTATGAGTTGATGGAGGCTGAAGGTATATTGCCGGATGAGATCGCCATTGCAACGGTAGTTTCTGCCTGTGCATCCTTGGGTCTGTTAGAAATGGGAATAAAATTGCATCAGCTTGCGGAACGGACCGGATATATTTCATATTTAATAGTTAGCAATGGATTGATCGACTTGTATTCCAAGTGTCGTTGCGTCAACAAGGCCTTGGAAGTCTTCAATCAGATACGGATGAAGGACATAGCATCTTGGACCTCAATCATCCACGGTCTTCGAATCAACATGCGTTGTCTTGAGGCTCTGTTTTTCTTTCGTCAGATGATGTTTTACATCGAACCCAATTCCGTTACTTTGCTAACAGTTCTTTCTGCGTGTGGTAGAATTGGGGCTCTAATGCATGGGAAAGAGATCCATGCATATACCTTGAGGTTCGGATTAGCTTTTGATGGATTTATACCCAATGCCATTATAGATATGTACGTAAGGTGCGGCAGGATGAATTCTGCTTGGAACCAGTTCCATTACCTTAAGAATGATGTTGCTGCTTGGAATATAATGTTAACAGGTCAGGTAGAGATGGGTAAGGGGGCACTCGGTATTAAGCTTTTTCGTCGAATGATTGCTTCAAACATACAACCAGATGCAATCACCTTCGTTGCTTTATTTTGTGCTTGTAGCAGATCTGGAATGGTCGAAGAAGGATTGAGGTACTTTGACCTAATGAAACAGGACTATCTGATCGAGCCGAATCTGAAGCATTACGCATGCATAGTGGATTTGCTTGGTCGTGCTGGACAACTGGAACAAGCCCGTGACTTTATCCAGAAAATGCCCATAAATCCAGATCCCGCGATCTGGGGAGCGTTATTGAATGGTTGTAGAATTCATCGAAACGTAGAGCTAGGAGAATTTGCAGCGCACCGTATCTTCGAGGTTGATAAAAAGCATGTCGGATATTATATTCTCCTCTGTAATCTCTATGCTGATAGTGCTAGATGGGACGAACTTGCAAGAGTGAGAAAGATGATGAAGGAAGCAGGCGTAATAGTTGATCCAGGATGTAGTTGGATTGAAGTAAAGGGAAAAGTTCATGCTTTTCTGAGCGGTGATGATTCGCACCCTCAAGCGAAGGAAATAGTGGCCATTTTAGATCAAATCTACAAGAAAATGGCAGCTGCTGGTTACTCTGGTTCAGAGATGGAGTATCAGGATATTTCCAAAGCTGAAGTACTTTGTGGCCACAGCGAAAGGTTGGCCATTGCATTTGGGCTTATAAATACTGCGCCGGGTACACCAATTTGGGTGACTAAGAACCTTTATATGTGTAAAGCATGCCACGTCGTCGTGAAATTTATTTCTATGGTTGTTAGGAGAGAGATCTCCGTGAGAGACACCGAACAACTCCATCAGTTCAGAGATGGCGTATGCTCTTGTGGAGATAAGGGTTACAAGGGAAGAACTTGACGAGCTGAAAAGTTTATGCGAGTTGAACATCTCGGTTTGCTTGTTAGACGGCACCCCACATCACAGTAAAGTATATACAGCGATTAGCAAAGATACTGTGATGTATATCTTCGACATTTGATGCCGGATAACCTAATCTGGCGGAATGCAAGTCTCCGAGAACGATTGTCAAATAATGAAAGAGATGCAGTTCAAGAGGGCACACTGACGATGAAAAAGCAGGTTGAAGGATTCTGTGCAGAAACTTTATGTACGTGATATCACGAGAAGAAGGAGATATACGAAGATATAGGATGATGATGATGTTGTATCAATGTGGCCGATCCTGGCTAGTTGAATAGTTGCTTATTGTTATTCCACTGTGAAACAGAGCCAGGTATATGAGAATACAGGCCCATCAACTACGGTACAGATTTATGTTGTGTCCGGCAGTTAACCATCGGAATGTATGTAAAGTTCATGCATGCATGTATAAGACATTGATACTTCGAAGTTTTGTTCTTTAATGGCAGGTTGTACAACACGAAGCTATGCCATCGACTGCTGTCACATTTTCAAGAAATCGACGTATTTCTTTATACTATGAATTGCAACCCCAAGAATCATTCTAACTTCGCTCCTTGTATATCAGCTGTAAACCAGATGCGCTTAGGCATACTCAGAACATCCCCGCCTTCTTGCAAGCAACGGATTGATGATTTGATATAAGTATGGCATGGGAAGCATAAATGCCCACGAGGATGTTAGGGTTGGCAACTTGTTGTGGATGTGATGAATGATTCTCTATAGGGGTTGACGAATATATCATAACATATCTAAATTTAGACATATTTGATTGGGTTTACTTCAATTCTTCGACTTGTACCTCAGGAATTTGCCTGAACCGACTTCCACGGTATATTTGGCTGGATTAAGTCGCATATTGTTGTCTCTTAGGATCTCAAAAGTTTTCCTGAGGTCTGTTTTGTGTTTGCTCGATTTCATCCATTTTGTTAGTATGTCAACATTGACATTCATGGTTTTCTAGTGGAGGTTTGAAAACATCATTAACTAACATCTGATATGTTGTTTCGATGTTCTTGAGTTCGAAGGGCATCACTTGGTAGCAATGGGTATCACCTTTTTGTGATGAAAGATGTTTTTTTTCTCATCTTCTCGGATTATATGGATTTGGTCCCGACGTTGCATCAACGAGCTGGTCAATTCTGGATTAGGAATTGCAATCCTTAGTGTATGCTCGATTAAGATAAGTGAAGTTGACACTTTCATTTCATCGAGCTGAATCTAACAATGTCTACAAACCGGCTCGTGTGCATTTGTTTTGATTTGACATTTGTGTGTCGAACCTAATGTGTAACAACTAACCACATATAGTGCCATGGTCCAGCGAGCAGTTGTCTAGCAATGCCTATGAACCAACTCGTGTGTATTTGTTTTGGGACAAATTTGACATTTGTGTATCTAGAACAATTAACCCTAGTGCTATTTTCTCGATCTCATATTAAATGTGATGTTTTTTTAATTATCTCAAAATATATATAATATTTATTTTATTTTTATTTAGAATCAAATTTATATTAAATGAAATATTCTATTTCAACCAATCTAATTAACTTCTCTCACATTCTCTCCATTAAAAAAAATAAAAATAAAAAATTATCAAACTTATCAAAGGCACTTTTGCTGATGCCCGGGAAACAATCCTTGTATTGTCTTTTCTATCCTTTAGCATGATCCCCACTTTTATTATTTTAAGTTTCCCTTTATCTATTTTTGGTTATTTGGCTTACCTTTCATATTCCTTCTCGTGGTCTCGATTTCCTTTTTCTCATTCAATATGTTTCCATCACATATCTCTCTCCCCACCCATAGCTCAACAGTGACCACTGTCTATCGCTATTTTTTTTTTTGTATTGTGTAACTTTTTACATCTGAAGGTACTATTTTGCATTTTTTTATTTTCGTTCAAATTAGTGTATGCATGTTGTTTTATTTAGGTTTAACGACTTTTCAATCACTATCCCAAATATAAACTAAATCGTTCTTCCATCACTCTGCCATTTTCATGAAAATTTGCAACTTTCTTCAAGTTAAATGGTTTTCCCATTTAATTTTAGTTGTTTTATTTAAAAGAAAATCTTAAAGAATTTCTTTTTTTTAATCGAATAATCCGTAAATTCAAATGATTTTTTTTAAATCAATTTCGTTGACGAATTTACCATCACAAATTAATCCGATATTTCATCTAATTTCAATTGTTGATTTTATGCTAAGTCGGCAATCAGCATCGTTGACATTGAGATGGAATCTGATCAAATATCAACATCTGAGCAAGCATCGCCGCCGCCAACCATTGAGATGGAGACATCGCTTTCAGAAAATTATGCTCTCGAAGTGCTGGTTGATAGTAAGTTCGATTCCCTTGAAGCTCTCATCCACTTTCTTCAGAAATTTTACTCTTCTCATGCATACAGTACTCTAAAAAAAAAGATAAATATGTAGTGTTTGGCTGTGATAGAGGCGATGAATATCGAAATTGGCTTAATCTTTCAGTTGAAAATAGAAAGAGAAAGACTTCGACTCAACTTATTAACTATCTCTTTGAAATCAAAGCGAAAAAGCTTTCGAATGGTTGTTGCATTTGAGTTAAGAAATAACTCACACAATCATGCATTTTCCACTAATATGTCTAGACATCCTTCTTGTCGTCATGTATCTCAAGAGGATTTATTAATGATAGAAGAGTTGACGAAATCTGGAATTCCTCCAAGTCAAATTCTTTCTTCTCTTCGACAAATAAAACCTAATCTTCGAGCCATATCGAGCACTATTTATAACATCAAGACCAAACTTGAGAAAAAAAGTTTGGCTGGTCGTTCGATGGTGCAAACTTTATTCAAAGAGCTTAGTGAAGATGACTTAAGATTTAAAGTTCGGCATGACGAGAATGGTCACTTAACTCATTTATTTTTTGTTCATCCGAAATCGATTGCTCTGGCTAAAAGGTACCCAAATATATTTGTTATGGATTGCACATATAAGACCAACAAGTACAAAAAACCATTATTGGATATAATCGGGGTTTTCAGCTTCAATACGGCATTTTACTCATGCTTTGTTTTTTTAGAGAAAGAAAATGTAAGTGATTATGAATAGGCTTTGCAAATGTTCAGTGATATTCTTGGAGATATTGATGGTTCTCTTGTGATCGAGAGAGCTTGGATTAATGAATGCTATTAAAGGAATTTTTCCTATGGCTACTAATCTGTTGTGTGTTTGACACATTGAAAAAAATGAGTTCTCAAAATGCAAGCAATACTTTGATAAAGAAGAAGAATTTGACTCTTTTATTGCTTCTTGAAACTCTTTAGTCTATGCTGAAAACGAGACAATTTTTGAGGAGGCATGACAATTTATGCTATCGTGCTTGTAATGGTGTAGAACACAACAAGCGTATCTCTTGAGTGTCGAGCTATTTTATGATGATGAACTCATCAACGAAAATTGATTTAAAAGATTTTCTGAATTTACGGACTATTCGTTTAATCAAAGAAAAATCCTTAAAGATTTTCTTTTTGAAAAAAAAATAAAAAATAAGCGTACCTGCCTTGTTAAGTCCAATATGGGAGTTGAGCAGAGTTGTGGGTCAAATACATTTCAGATTGGTACCTCTTTGAGCATAGACCCCCTTTGGATTCGTAGCAAAATAAGTCATCTTATTTTTTTTTTGTTTATTAATAATTATAGTATGTATCAATTCATGATGTCTAACTTTTCTAATGTGCCAACTGTTCTCTATTTCTTTTGTGTGTTTTAGCATGTGATGAATTTTGGAAGCATCGGCTGAACAAGCATATGGAGGACGCAATGAATTTTGGAAGCACCGGCTGAACAAGCTTGGTAGAGATGGAATATTTGAACGTATTATGTGTTGATGTCAATTTTGTTCCTAGTTTTGAAGAGACGATAAATTTGATTTCGTTTGATGTCTTGAAATTGTGGTGTAATTTGCTTGATGAAATTTGACATAATCGATTAGAGAAGATTGAATCTGATTTATTATCTCAAGTATGCTGTAGAATATTTGTTGCTGGTTTGATGTATCATTTTTTTTAAATTTTGTTCAACTGACTTTCACGAATCGAATCATAATGGAATGTACAACTTCCGTTTTGTAATATTTGTTTATTTAGATAATTCAAAAAAATATAAAATATATATTATTTAATAGAATAGATCCGTTATTTTTTCTCATATCTGTTACATTAAATCTCACTATCATAAAAAAAATTTTATACCAAATTTCATACAAATTTAATACACATAATCCATGTGTGTAATATTTTGTTCAACTGACTTTCACGAATAGAATCATAATGGAATGTACACCTTCCGTTTTGTAATATTTGTTTATTTGGATTGTTCCAAAATATATATACAATATATATAATATTTAGTAACGTTTTCACATTAAAAAATATCAAAATAATTTACAATACACCCGTTATCTCCTCTCATATCTGTTACAGTAAACCTCACTATCATAAAAAAAAGTTTACATCAAATTTTACATAAATTTAACACACATAATCCATGTATCAGATCAAATCCTTATCTATATTTTGAAATGGAGAGAATATCAGTTTCAATCTTTCTCTTTTTTTTTTTTTTTTTTTTTTTTTTTTTTACAATAATCAGTTTCATTCTACTGATTGAATGAGAAAAAAAGCCAAAGATGATAAGGAAATTAAGCATGAAAAAATTAAAGAGGAAATCAAGTTGATATGAAAAAAATCGTAAAAGAAAAAAGTGTGAATAAAAAGAAAGTATATATGGAAAACAAAACAAGTTGCTTTACCTGCATAAAGAAAGTTGCGAAGATCAAAAAATCTTGGATGAATAAATAAATTCAATGATGGTCCACACAAAGATCAAAATGGACAAGATAAAATGTTTTCTCTGACTTTAGGAAAATTACCTTGAAAATAAAATTAATATAAAAAAATATAATATATATTAATTAAATTTAATAATCATATAGGATTTTGTATCAGATTAAATTATTTCATTTAATTCGAGTTTGAGCAAGGACTCTGGTCCAGCGACCCTGTGTGTGAGCAGCTGCATTTATTAGTAGCAGGTTTTTTTGTGACAGCCTTTTTCTGCTTCTTTTTTTTTTTCCCTCTTCTGTTTGGTCGTTGATGGATTGAACTATTCGGACCAGTCTGTCTCTGGGCCTTATTTATTATGGGCCTTGGAAAACCGAACCATCTGACCATATTCAAACCCAACACAGGCGGCAGGCGCCACCCTCCTCACCTACGTACCTCCTCCTGCTTTCACCCCTTGATATATTCACATTAACTGCACTAGATTTTATGTGTTCTGGTAATTTTGAAAAGCTGTACAAAATTCTGTTAAAGAGAATCTATAACATCATTTTCTATCAGTCTCTTTAAAAAAAATTAAAAAAAATTCGAGGTATTTCTGTTTGCCCTATCAAATGACCCATATATTTGATAGATATTATAAATCGATAATTATTGATAGATTTAATAATACAAAATAACTTTATCACTCAACTAATTTTAACTTCTGAAATCATACACGTTCATTTTGTTGGTCAGCGTTTCACATATATGAGATGGGAGTGACCCAAGTCTCTCTCTCTCTCTTTTTTTTTTAATATTAATTTTAGTGGAATGTCTTTTCAGAAAAACAATTGAGAATTCATTCTTTTATTTTAAGATTAATTATGATGCGAATGCTGTAAATGCTACTCCTATCTGCTAAGGGTAGCTAAACTAGGCAAGGTCAATGCCTGACTTTCAAGGCAACAACACCTGCTGCCTGCTGGGCCCCTACCATGGCCCATCAATACAGGACAAGCAACATGACTATAACGGATATTGCGCTAGCGTTTTGCAAGTAATCTCTCGTGGTAAATAGTATCAGATTATACTGTAATCACTTCCCGAGCATAGGATCTTGAAATTGGTCGAGTTTATTCTAAATTATGGCTGATGACTGAATTTGACCATATGGGCAACACTTTATCTTCGGAGTAGTGGAAAAAAGGAGGAAGAAAATTCGTTTGGAAAAACAAAGTAAGTTTGTGACTAACATGTCTTCCGTCTCAATTGATATGATATGCGTATCGATAAAAAAATATGACACATATATAATGATAATTAAATTTAATTTTTTTTATAAATTTATCGTAAAATATCAATGGTTATATAAGTTACATACTATTTTAACCTAATATATGTTAGTGGACGATCATACATGATTTGATATGAAAACCAAATTTATATTCATACGTATAGAATAATATAAAATATGTATATATGGTAAGAATTATAACTTATAATCCAGTACTGTTTGAACTGATTCAACCAGATGAAGACTTGCACCATATTAGAGCATCTCCTTTGATTGTCATTTTAAATTTTGACAACACAAATGACAAATTTGTCAAAAATACCAATGCATTTTACACCCATAACTTGTTATTTGGGGTATCATTTCAAATTTTGTTGGTTTATTATGGCTTTGCGAATTCTATTGATCGATCTCAACTAACATTGATTGAATATAACAAATCATCACGTGTTGTTTGATAATAAAAATTGTGCAAATCAAGTTTATTAGTTGCAAATTATGGAGAGGGATGAAAAGAAAGAGATTGTCTTGAAGAAAAAAAATCCTTAATCCACGAAAAAGCAAGAAATTATGACTTTAACATTTTATAAAGACATTCACATCAGATATGTTAAACTTTTATTTTTATTATTCAATATACTTCATTATATCCCATTTAAGTTTCATTATATCTATAAAAAATATAATATGTTACAGTATTACTCTTCATTTAAAGAATTACTATTAATTTTTTCTCATTTTATAGTTTCTGTATACACTCCAATATGTTTTTTCAATCTCACATCATTCTTTTTTTCAATTATATATTTTACTTTTTCATTCATACCTATACTTTATTTTTTAACGTGGATGAAAATAGAAAAAGATTATGATTACTTAGGTTGTTATGATATTTGACAATTATCATTTTTTTTATTAAATCTGACAAAAAAAACTTTTTCATTTTTTTTATAACAAGAATAACAATATAATATGTGTGTAATATTGTGCATCATCATTTCCGTTGTCAGCAAAGAAAATGGCAATGGAAATAAAAGTGGGTGGAGTTTCTGTTACGAATGCTTTGTGTGTAAGAATTCAAGTGTAACAATTTGCTCTCTATTCTTACGCCTTATCCCTAATCTCGAGCAGAAGCAACTCTCACTCGACACATCCCTTATACTACCTTTGTTTTAAAATTTGCCTTCTGTTGTCGCTCTCTTGGCATGCCCTTTGCCATTATCGTCTTGTCTGCTTCTACGCAACTCACTGATCACTCTGCTCTCACTCCTTCCTCTTTTTACCTCCCCTTTCCATGAAAATTTAATTCTCCTTTCTGCCCTTCAAGTGAAGAAGTCAGTCACTTTACTCGCACTGACCCCTCATAACTCCATTCGTTTTCTCCTATAAGTAGCTTCGACCCACTTCTCCCAATACCTAAAAACACATACCCATTAATCCGATTCTCTGTTTTGGTCCCTTAAACCTCTCCTGATTAAACTTGCATGCAAGGTGCTCGACGAAATTCCTAAAAAAATGGAGGTAATGCTATGAAACCAGGTTGTTTCAGTGTAATTTAACGCTATTATCTATAATTAAGATGTGTACATCTTGTCCCAATGACGGGGAATACCTGAATCCACAATTGTTTTTTTGAAGTTGTACAACAGTAGAATTGAGTTGATTTTGGGTGTATGTTAACTAGGAGATGAAGAGGAGGCATGTGCCGGCATTTGGGAGCTGGGACTACTCAGATGATCTGCCGTTCACCCAGTGCTTTGAGTCTGCTAGACAAACTGCGGCCGAGCTGCGGTTGAGAAGCTATGGCTACTCGGAGGATCGCGATCTGTATGTCGCCGGAGATCTCTATGATCACAACACTGTTACTCCTGCAGTCATCATTGTCCCTCGTCGAAGATTAGTAAGCTGATGAGCTCATTCCGCTTCCTCTAATTAGTCTCAGACTCCCAGTTGTTTTTTTATTAGTCTCTATGATCAATGTTCATTGTTGGCTGTTGATCATGTCAACATATAACTCAATTCAACTTATCCAGCATCATAAATTTCGTCCAAAACAAAGATATTAGAAAGGAGATTGTGCATAATCTTACCTCATAAAACGAGAGGCGATTTCATGGAAAATTATTAAACCAAATATGTGCTGCAAAAAAAGTGGAGATGGAAGCCTTATTGGCATGCTGGAGTTCATGTCACAATTGGGTTGGCTCGGTCCATCCACAGAAAGTCCCTTTTTTCTTTTTTCACATGAAAAGTCTCGACTCATTTTTAAAATAAAATTATAGTACCAGAGAACACTCACAAACATGGTCCTAATAAACAATAATCAATTCTGACTCTTTTGTTTCCATATGGCAGTACTTGTTTATTTTTATGCCATATTAGCTCACATGAATTGTACTCGCTTCTTTGGACCTTTATGAAGGGATGAAACTTCTCAACAACACTTGCTCAAGAACCTTGTATTGAGCTTTCCCTTTTAAGATTCCTGTTGTTTTTTTTTTCTAATTAAGCCTCCCATCATGATAATAAAGTCACTTTATTATGGTGATAAACAATAGAAACAGATTGGAAATTGATTGGCCTTTGATTGATGCAAGTTTGGTGTGTTTTATGCTTAAATGATGATGCTGAGTGATCGGTATTATTTATCTGAAAACATGATTGTTCTAGCGTATGGAGCTAGTTAGCTGATGATTAGTCCTGTTTTTGAACCAAAGTGGACTAAAAAGATCAGCCTATCTTGCCTACGCATGCATTTTAATACGTAAACAAAAACATAATACTTGCTCCAATACTGAATAGCTACTGGGATGCTACCTTAATTGCTAAGTAGCATACGCGTGCCGTACTACATTTCGCGACATAGAATTTGATATCAATCTTAAACTTCGTAAACGATGGGCAATAGTCCAGAAAATAAGTCATGCTGGACTGAACCAACTGATTGGGATAGCCTTTGTTTTCATTGTTGGCTCTTCGTTCTTGTGATTGTGATTTGTTGTTTTTTTGACATCGTAGCTTAACATCATGTATGTGGAATATGATAAGTGTATTAAAATAATGAAAAGTAGGTGTAAAACATGTACAAAAATTCTTTATTTATAGAACGTATAATGAAAAATATACTATAAAATATATTATTAAAACGGCTATATGTTTCACTAACATAACAGTCATATTTTTCACTATTTATATTCTAAGAAAATGATGAGGAACTATAATGGTTTAAATGCAGACGAAAGCAACGTATCCACGGATCAAAGAGGCTAAGAAGCAAGAGAAAGGGTGCGGATATGGCCCTAAGCTGGAGCGTTCATACTCAGCTCATGATGACTACAGATTTTCTTCATCACCACCCCCAGCTAGGAAATTCCCAAAGGCAATTGACGAGGATTTGTACAAGATTCCACCTGAGCTTCTCTATGCAAAACCCAGAAGGGTAGGCCCTTAGTTTCTCTACCATTATTTGTTGCTCTGAACTTCTTCAACCCCTGGTGTCTTTGAACAACAATAATACGTATGAGAAAAAGCATGCACAACACTATCAGTGTGATATAAACATCGATCCTGGATAAGTGATTCCTCTAGCCTATGCCTAGCATATGCTTTGTAACACAAACTTGATCCATGGAAGCCAATCCGTCCTCTTGTTAACAATCGCCACGATTACCTGATACATGGTTCAGATTATGTATCCGGGGATTATTCATTGCCAGTAGCGAAGGATCATGTTGTGACGTTGTAAACATACCTTTCCGATCCGATCTGACCGTTGTCTCTCTATGTTTTACGCAGAAGAGAGGATTTGGGCTGTTCTCAAGCTGTTTGCTGCCAGTTTGTGTCTAGCAAAACATTCAGACCATCACCAACAGGAGTGTTGGAAGCACTATAACTATATTACTATGTTTCTGAGGACTCTTGTTCTCTTCGTTTGGTTCCTTTGCTCTGATGTTTGTCTTCCATCATATCTTTCTGATGATTAAGGGGAAGAATGTTGAGGAAACACTGTGTGTAAACTGTTATGCGTTGAGCTAGTGAATTTTCTCTATGATAGTATGATACGAGCTTTATTTCCAAGGTTTATTAAACCACAAGGATGATAGTAATGGAGATGAGCATATAAAAAAAAAAAAAAAAAACCCAGTTCAAAGAGGCTGGTACTGTAATGAGCATATCTTCTTTCCTTTCACATCAAATACAAGAATGTAAGGTAGTTAGTTTCCCTATCCTATAATTTGACTACACAATCCAATTCAAGTCGATTTTATCATTTGATTTTATCAAATGAATGTGATTTTAGAACCTTGTTATATAACAGGTTTCATAAAATATCGATTCTGACTATCTTATCAATATGAATGTTAATTTTATATGGTTAGTTCTACCATCTTGATGTAAATGAACAAAATACATCCTCGATAAGAACTTTTGAAATTAATTCACTAAAAAAAATCATTAAGTAAACTTGATCTGAAACATCTTTAATTTCGGAGCTGCATCAACCTCTCCAGTCTCCACTTTCCTTTCTTCTTGCCTTTTTGTCCAGTCGAAAAAGTGGGTTTGCAAACTAGTTCAAGTAGTGGCATACACCACAATGTTCTTTAAAGTTCAAACAAGCAATGAATGAATCAAAGGCAGGAGTGCAAACCAAGAATACGCAAAAAGATTACGAAAATCAACCAAGGCCCCCAACATGGCCCTTAACATTATTGTAAAGTGAACCCGGTCAAGAACTTTATGCTTTGTGTTTTTTTTCACAAATGGGTTACACAATCATCACCCATATTTGTCATGTACAGAGTTCCAGTTTCGTTGACAAAAGTGGGCACAGCTTGATGAGTGTAAAATAATGAAAAATTACACAGCAAGCAAAACCCGATACAGTTGACAGAGGTGGCGTCCTGCCAGTCTACTCTTTAATCGGCATTTTATAGATACAAAAGGGATCTATGAAATACAGTAACATGGAGCCATGCGCAGTTCAAACACACTTGATGTAATCTAATAAAATAAATCAGAGAATTAGAAGAAGCATAGGATGTCAGATACAACTGCGTGTTGCATCAAACTAGGAAAACTCTGTTAACTCATAAACCAGTAACAAAAGGTTCGAGTTTCTATTGGAACGGACATGTCCTGATGTATACTCCAAGACTTCTTTCAGAGGACCTATTGCTAAGACAAACACGAGACATGCAATTAGCCTATCTTCTAACCAAGACCATAGAGTAACCGTATACGTTCAATTTTACGTTAGGTCTTGTATGGGAGACACTGGTTGTGCGTATATTAATTTATAGACTTCTCTTCAGTTTTTGGATCGTCACAGGTTTCTTAGAGGAAATCACTAATACGAAGCCAAACGTGCCCTTCAGCTTGCCAACATGGCCTCCTTACATTTTGGACAAAAATATTATAATAATAATGTTACCCCTAGCTGAGCAGATAAGTGTATGTCTTTTAACCTCGTGGTCGTGGGTTCAAAAGACGGCGACTCCTCATTTTTCTTTTTCTTTTTCTTTTTCTTTTCCTCCCTAAAGAAATGGGGAAATGGGGAAATGGGTTTTGTTGATAGAATCCGTCGGCCCATTCATTTTCTTCTCCAGTATCCATCTCAAATGGCTTCTTCCACTCTCTGCTCACCCATTCCTTCCCCAAAATTCCTCAACCCACCAATTTCTTCACCCCTCCAAACCTCTTTTCTTCACCACCAAAACCATCATTTTCAACAAGCAAGCCATTGCAGCTGGAGGAGAAGAAATAGACATCTCATCTCTCTCTGCAGCAGCAGCAGCAGCGAGAGCTATGTAGTGGGCGGAGGATATGCGGATTCGGACAGTCCTAATTACGTGCCGGCGAAGGACGGGCCGTCGTCTAAGGTCGAAGACAGGTTGAATGACAAGCTTGATGGTTCGGAGTATGAGGCTATACTCAAGGGTGGGGATCAGGTCACTTCTGTTCTCAAGGAGATGATCACCCTTGTAAGAGTTTAACCTTGGACAATTGGGTTCTTTGATAATTGCAGAATGTGCCAATTTGATTTTCTTGTATCTTAAACCCTAAACCCTAATCTCACTAAATATGACAAGTCGCAGTTGTTCTCTCCCTTTAGACTTCCAAAGAGTTTGTAGGATGGATCTCATACTAATTTACATTGAAGTCCTGAAATGATGTTTGCATTTAAGGACCAATCAAATTAGGGTCTCAGTGTGTCGGGTATTGCCAATGTTTAGTTCATATTATCTGTCTGCTTCTAGTTCATACTCCATAGACGTTTCTCTTTGTTTGTGGGCACAACTAAGGCGAAATCATGAGGTCATTCCATGCACTGTAAGCTATATGGAAGCTTATAGTTTTGAATTACGATGACGAGTGCTGATGTATGGAATAGATAAAAATAAGGTTGGAGTGTTGTGGTTTCACGTGGTTACAATCCGGAGATTTATTGCGATCATTCACTCCGTCTAGGTTGTTCCTCCCTATATTTCATGGTATGTTCAGTGAGTGGATGGATCCACAAGGCACAGGCTGGATGTCTTCCTTATCCAGAGGCATGCTCAAAGCCTATTTGCTATGTGAAATATCTAAATTTACGTGGTCTACGGAGCACGGTGGGAAGAAAGTCTTGCAGATGCGACTTCCCAACTGCCATTGAATTATACAAACTTGCCACATGGTCGTGGAAACATTGTGTCCATCGGCAAAGATCAGTGGTAGACTATGTGACTACCATCCATTAGGGTTTTGGGATAAAAAAGTGAATCAAGTGAAGATTTACATTTTCCATTAAATTTAGCATCGTTGTTCTATTTTTCATTAATGTCTTCCTCGTGTCATACAGTTGGAAGATTTGGACATGGACGAAGCAACGGAAGAGGCTGCAGTCGAGTTGGTTGCACATGGTGTTATTGGGAAGAGAGTTGACCAGATGGAGGCTGGCTTTATGATGGCTTTGGATTACATGATCCAAACGGCTGAGAAGGACCAGGATGTGAAGGTTGTTAGATTGTTTTGCCTCGATGCTTATGAATAGACTTATGGGCCACTAATGCCTGGGGTGTGTTTGTTTTGGAGATTAAAAGCATTGGATTGGACTAATAATCCCCCTTAAGCACTTATCTATGTTTGCTTTGGGATTTTGGCATGGTTCGACAAATCAAACTGAATCATCCGAACCGTTTCGTTTTTGAACCGGTTCACTACCCGAATCGTCCCGAGTCGTCCCAACCCTTCACCCTTCACTCGAACTGGACCGATTCATATCCGAATCGGTGAACCGTATCGGTTTTGGAATAAACAGATTCTGACACGGTTCCCGGTTCGGAAAACCTTGGATTTTGGAGTTCATGGGAAAGGGATAAGCTATCCCACCTAACTAAGTTAATGCTCCATATGACGGAATAATTTGCGGGTTTAAGAATTCTTAGTTAAATTTAGGAACGGGTTTTAGTCCAAGGACAATTTCAGCTTCACCATTTGTAGAATTATGAGCTTTTTATACTCCTAAAATAGTACCATTATCCCTTTCAAGTGCTTGTGGTCTCATTGATGCAACTAATGTATTTGCATTTGGAGAGAAAAAGGGGTATTTTGTTCTCTATAGGATTGAATACTCTTTCTTCAGCCATCGTTAACAGGCTCTGTTGTTGCTTTCAGCGCAAGTCACTCCTAGAAGTAATCAAGGAGATAGTATTATCGCATCTTACCAAGAAATGCCCCCCACATGTAAGGCTAAAACCCTTTTGACCAAATTAGTAGCTTTTCGCAATGTCTTTACCGGTCAAATGTGGTTTGTTCCATGTATTAGCATTCTAGATGTCAAGTGACTGCTCCTGTCTGCATAGGTTCAAGTGATTGGGCTGCTTTGTAGAACTCCTGGAAAAGATAGCAGACTTGAATTGCTGCGTCGAGTGGCTGCTGGTGGCGGGAAATTCAAAGGTCAAAATGGCACGGAAGTGCATATCCCTGGTGCAAATCTAAATGACATTGCAAATCAGGCTGATGATATCTTAGAGGTCAGTAGTGATTGTTAATCAAACAGTGAAGTTCCTTTCATCCTAAAGCAACAAAGAACGGATTGCTTAGTCACAACTACATCCTTTGGATGTGAGTGCCACGAGAGTTTTTTTCTTTCTTTTGTTCCAGCGAGGGAGTTTTGCTGATGGGTCATAGCTTTATGTTTAATGTGTGATAGATCATTGTAGCCTATAGTTTAGTTCTTCCAATTACTTCTATTTTCTCAAAAAAGATATGGCTCATGCTACTTATTGCAATGAGCGGATGCTAGGCTGCGGGATGTTAGAAACCTTGGACACAAGTAATGCCTATCTGGATAATTTCTTTTAGTTGACCGATCCACAGCCTTGTTTTAACCATATCTCAATCACTTGACAGACAATGGAGTCTCGACCAGTTGTTCCCGATAGAAAGCTTCTTGCAAGGCTTGTTTTGATCAGAGAAGAAGCTCGCAACATGATGGGAGGTGGAATACTCGATGAGAGAAATGACCGTGGTTTTAATACTCTTCCTGAATCAGAGGTTTGCTCAAAGTTTTTGCCTATGGCTCATCTTCTGTGCATATTTACTTTCGGGGTTCAACCTTAAGTCCTGGTATCCTTTTCCTGATGACAAATAATATAGAAAAAACTTAAGGTTTTTTTTTAAAAAAACTGAAATTTTTATAGTTCATCTCATTTATCCCTAGTTATCTTAATGCTTCAGGTGAATTTCTTGACCAAGCTGGTTGCTTTACGACCTGGTAAAACAGTACAGGAAATGATAAAGAATGTGATGCTCGGCAAAGACGACGGCGAAGAGAACCCTAACATGGATGAAAGAAAGGCTGTTGGTTTTATAGGAAGGGTGAGTATACTTCTTTTTGACGATGATAGATCCCCCATAATGTGGTAGATCCATGTGCTTAATCATGTGAGGTATGTAGGTGGAAACTATTCTCTTAACCGGACCATGCCATTTTCAGGGGAGTGTTACTGGAAGAGTAGCCCTTCCTGTGCGTCCTGGAATGTTTCTCGAGACCGTATCCAAGGTATGTCTGCAAAACATACAAGTATGGAAATGTGTATTTGTTTCATAGACAAGAAGCCTCAGCCCTTGTTGCCATGTCACCTTGTGCAGCCTCTTAGATTCATTGAGTAGGAGATGGGCACACATTCTTGTGAGAGGCCAAACAAAGTTGGATGGATTGGGCTTAGACTTTAGTATTAGCGTATTTAGCAATATGGAAGACGTCTATGATTTTAACTACTTCAGTGGAGGAACTTGGATTCAAGTAACTTACAAGTTTGAATGCCCACTTAATATGCGAAAAAGATTCTGACAAACAATGTATGTCTTCCTGGCAGGTACTCGGGGGTATATATGCTGGAAATGTCTCTGGGATCACAGCCCAACAGCTTGAATGGGTAACTTACTCTTAATATATATCATTGGTCATATCCTTCGTTGCTTTCTCTTGACTTTTACTTTTCCTTTTTCGCCTGTTAAATGGCTGGGAATTTCAAGCACCTTCGTTTTTATCCACCTTGACCTTCAATTTTTGGTGATCCCCTTGGTTTTCATCCATCTTCCCCTTTTCCAATAGAGATGATATGGACCTTTTTTTTTCCTCCTTGCATATCTGTTTAGACGGAGGTGTCTTTGAAGTCAGATATTGGTATTATTTGTTTTCCTTTGGATAATAGTTGATATTGTGACATGTTAATGATTCATTGGAAAGCAATGTACTGATTTGTGATTTTAGTGATGCCGACTCAGTCCTGATGGACCCTGTAGTTTTTTGTACTTAACTCGTCTATTACCTATTTTGTCATGAGAATTTATCTGCAAAATCTACTATGCAATTTTTCATGATTTTAGAGATTTAATTGTGCTCCTTGGAAGGACAAGTAATGCAATTCTCAAGATGGAATTCTTGCTAACGTTGATGACATCTGTATTTCTGTATTAGTCTTTCTAAATGTCAATATTGTCCTATTCTGGTGCGCAGATTCATCAAAAGACACTCCAAGTGCTTCAAGAAATCGCATTCTAGTTTCTTCCGGGGAGCAAAACAGCTCTTATCATAATATCATTATGATAAATCCTTGAACTCCTTCGAGACCAATCTTTCAGGATACAACTATACTAGTCCTGCCTTAAAGAAGCTGAATATCAGGATTGTTCTTGTGTCTTTCACGGAAGGATTTGGAAACATGAGACGACACCGAGGAGGCGTGCAGCACTTTTGAAATTAATCTCGATGCGGTGCTCATGCTTCTCAACTACGACAACTCAGGTACTCGAACCGGAAGCTGATGCCATGGGGACAACTTTTAATTGATTTTCTGTAACTAAATCAGCCAAAAAGGAGCGAGAAGGCCGCTTTTTACACTGTTATGAACATTGTGAATTTCTGATGGTTCAATGTCTGTTTCTTCCCTATTCAGAATGTCGAGCTATCTTAGTGCCGATTTGTATGATGGAAAACTCGTCGGCAGAATTCATTGCAATGGTCACATGCGTGAACTCTTATGATTGACTTAAGTTTTTGTCCTTCGTACAAAGCTTTTTGTCCTCTAGATCCTCACATATTGGCAATACAAATATGTATATATGTTTTAAAAAAAATTTCGAAGGATTTCTTTTTGAATATCTAACAAACTCGGAGGATTCTTTAAGTCAATTTTTATTAATTGATTAATTGATTCATCATCACAAATAGCTCGACACTCCGTAATAATATATGATTAGTCACAAAAACGATTAAAGCTCATATATTTTTGATTTGGTCCAAATACCAGTTGACGAGCGGTATCAGCAGACAGCAATGAGCGGAGAGTGAGCAAAACCACGTCCATGGCGGCGGTTTCCACATTATCATTCCAAAACCCTAGCTCGAACTCAACCCTACCATGGCGGAATCTATTCACCTCCATTCCCTTCAAGTCCAACCCCACATGGCCGCCTCCATCGATTGCAGTCATCGCAAACAAAACGAAGAACGGATTCGGCGACAAGCCGGCGAAGAGACTGGTGATATCTGCAGCAACCCATTCGTTCGATGTGGTGGTGATCGGTGCGGGGATAATCGGACTGAGCATAGCCAGGGAGTTCCTTCAACGATCTCACCTCTCTGTTGCCGTCGTCGATGCTTCTCTCCCTTGTTCCGGTGCCACTGGTGCTGGTATGTGATCTGTTGTTAAGAGTTATTTGACATTCTAGGTTGTGTTGATTATCGCTGAGGATGTTAAAACGATTAAGAAACCGTTTATCAAGTCGAAACGATTAACCGATTAATTCAACAGTTGGTTTTGATTTTAGAAGTAAAATCATTTAATTATTTGGTTTGGTTTCGGTTTTTAATCGATTAATCATTGATTAACCGATTATAATCGTTTTTAACTGTTTTACGGAATAAAAACAACCGAATACCATCAACCAAGTAAAAACAATTGGTATCTCTCCCATTATTATTGCAATATTTTTCTCTCTTTATATTATTCAACACGTAATTTGACGAGATTTGTTACTCATTTAAGCCACACAAATTAAATTTTCTTTTAATCTACGATTATAATACTTATTGTTTACTATGCTTCACGACATTTTCTCAAAAAATAACGTTTGATCCTCCCGTAACACCGCTCAAAGCTTCTATCGTTATGTATGGACGGTAAAAAAATTACAATCTTTTTGGGACGGAGAAAATAATATATATCAATTAAGCAAATCAACCAAAAACATGTATAACCAACTATTATTTTTCAATAAATGAATCATTTTATATAATTATTCACTCGGTTTTAACCGATTAGCCGTTAAAAAATAGATTGAGAACCGTAAAAAAACCATACGTTCAATTAACCAACTTAATCATAACCGGTTAAGAAATCGATTAACCGTGTAATCGTTATTCGTTTACATATCTGATGAACTAAAATCGATTAATAAATGGTTATGATTTTAAAAATATTAATCGATTATTAATCGATTCGGTTATAGTTATGTCTATTATAATCGAAACCGATAAAAAATTGAACCGAATACTCGAAATCATGCTGATTAAGTTCCTTAATTATTGCATTTAATTTATAATACTTGTAGGTTATGTACTTATCTTATTGAATTACGCTTGTGAGGAGGTGGTTTGTGTGAATATTTGAAGGGATAAATCATGCCATTTTTGGAATAGATAGATAGTTTGGAGGAATTTGTGTATTGCGTTTCTAAGAAGCATGGTAATAGCAAAACTTAGATTTTCTTTTGAGAGGAGGCTTAAGGACAATACTTTTTACAGTCAATAGAGTGGAATGGAAGGATGCCTAATTTGAATCATCCAAGGGTTTAGGGATGTGCTACGGAAGTGAGATTGCACCCAATCTTGAAGAATCTGAATGCTAAATCTGTTTCTCGATTATACAAAACAAGCGTAACGTCCCTGCTTTGCACAAGGATTATATTAGTATTTTTTGTTTTTGAAAAAAGGGAAATATTAGTATTGTTTTGAAAAGGCCAAATAACAAATTATTTTTTAAAAGAAGCAATAAAACATAATAATAGTAAAATAAGCAATAAAACACCATTGCTGCATAAAGGGCAATCTTCCTCATCAATCAGACCATGAGAAAGTAACCAGCTACGTGTTCTTAATTTGTTCCTAAGAACAAGCCAAGTTATGAAGGCAAAACAGGGATGAGTATGTTTATTCTAAACCAATTTCCTCCACTGTACATCAGGAGCTTTAATTCTCAAGACTTCACTTTATGCAGTCTTCCTCATCAATCAGACCATGAGAAAATAACCAGCTACGTGTTCTTAATTTGTTCCTAAGAACAAGCCAAGTTATGAAGGCAAAACAGGGATGAGTATGTTTATTCTAAACCAATTTCCTCCACTGTACATCAGGAGCTTTAATTCTCAA
>LIEC01011138.1:0-11418 GCA_001925005.1 Drosera capensis
CATACCTTCCCTTCCACCAAGCACCTGGTATAAAAGATGTTCTCTCGCTGCTCCTCATCTTCACATCTGGCTTGTGCACTCAAGGCTCGCTGAACAACTAATAGCTTTCCCCTTACAATATCTAATGACTCAACATCTCCCTCATCAGATTCACATTCATCTCGTTTCCCCCCTTCTTCTCCATCCTCCTCGCTCGCACTCTCCCACTGTCCTTCCCTCATGAACATAGCACGTCGGTTGGGACATTCCTTAGAAGTATGCCCCTTTCCCAGACATCGAAAACAGGTTATGTCTCGACTTCTAGATTGAGGAGTAGAAGTATTAGGAGTACCTTTTGGAGTTTCCCTCAGTGACAATTCAGCCCTAGGTTTAGATGGTTCACCTTTGGACTTGAAGTCCTTCCTGTCATCTGATTTCCATGCTGGTGTGAATGACTGAATCGGCTTCATGGTGACCTTAGATGCTGCTTGTCTCTTTAGTTGCCTCTCAGCTCGGATGGCCTTGCTAACAAGTTCATCCAACTCGACATAAGTATGCATCTCCACTCTATCAGCAATCCTCGGATTCAACCCCGCTAGGAATCGTGCCATTGCTGCCTCACGATCTTCATTTACATCAGCCCGAATCAGCATCATCTCCATCTCCTTGTGGTACTCATCCACGGTTTTAGTGCCTTGAGTAAGACACTGAAGTTTCTGATGTAAATCTCGGTAGTAGTAACCTGGCACAAAACGATTTCTCATGGTCCTTTTCAATTCAGTTCATGTAGTGATAGGATCCTCTCCATTTCGGCGTCGGCTCGTTACCAACTTGTCCCACCACACAATGGCATAGTCGGTGAATTCCACGACTGCAAGCTTAAGTTTCCTCTCATCAGAATATTCATTACAATCAAAAACAAAGTCTACCTTTCTTTCCCATTCGATGTAGGCTTCAGGATCGCTCTTTCCACTAAAGGATGGAATTTTCATCTTTACAGTCCCCACCTCTCGATCTTGCCTCTCGTAAATCCTATGGTGATTGTCTTGCCTTCCTCTACCTCTGTCAAGTCCTCCTCGACCCCTTGTTGCCCGTTGAAAAGGGATCTCTTCCTTATAATTATCTTGATCATTCAGCTCATGCCAAGATCCTTGATCAAACTCATTTTCCAGGTCTGGTACATTTTCGTCAACATTTCCCCCTTGAGCAGCTCTAATCGGTGCTCGATCCTCCTCCTCATTCCTCACGGGTTGTAGGAGTTGTTGAGGTCTCCTCTCCAACTCAAGATTCTCCAATCGGTCTCCCATTCTCGCGAAAGGTTCCTGGTACCGTGCAAACTCTTGTTGCATCGCTTGCAAGGTGAAGGCTATATCTACTTGTGGATTAGACGAAGATTCTGAATGTCCTTGACCCGACATGATTGAGAACTGGTATCTGCAAGAAAAGGTTAGTAAAGTACCTCACCCACTCACTTGTATCACTCGACACTCGTGTTTCACTCAAATTAGGCTTTTACTCGCTCAAATAATCTCACACACTCTGCTTTTTTTCCACTCAGTGTTTCCCAACAAGTTCCTTATAGAATGAACACGGCTTTACAAGAATACAACTTTGAGAATATGGCACAAAAGATAGGCTATAATGCAATGAGGATAAGAACTTTAAACTCCCCCGAATTTCTCCTTTTTTTGTTTTTTTGAACGAATTTCTCCCTCCTTATTTTTTTTTTTTTTGGGGATTCTCCAAATACTCGAAATTAAAACGTATATTAGAGAGCAAATGGATGAAAAGATCCAACTTTTTTTTTCTTTTTTTTTTTTACTAAGAACTGAAATTTTTTTATTTCTTTTTTTTCAAAAAAGATAATGATCTTGATACCTACAACAAGGAACCAAACGCTCTGATACCAAATGATAGAAGCACGCACGGAAGATATACGGAAACGATGGTTGGATCGTTCCATGTTGTAGGTTTTGCAATCCAAATTCTTCAAAACCCTAGTTTCCAAGAACTAGATCTTCGAAGTAATTCTTCTCGATACCCGAATAACTAGCCCCTACGTTCACAACCACGTAGATTCTAGCCTAAAAAGCCCCACAAGAATCTTCTAGCAGAATTCTTGATCAGCCGAAATGCATTCACAAAGGAACAAGAGGTTACACCCTCACAACTCTCAATGGTGAATTTGATTTCAGAATTCAATGCTCGAGTTTTACAATAAGTTAGCCTTTTATAGGATTAATGAACCATGACAATAACAAGTACAATTAATGAGAAAGAAGTTTAAAAGACAGGTTTTAATGTTCTGTATTGATGAACCTGTTCGGGTATCGAAACGTCAGACTCAGGTTACGAAGTCTTCATAACAGTTGTAGAGCATTGAATGAGCTTTCCTATGGCTTGATCCTCTTCCCTCTTAGTCTCCCATGCACATTGAACAAGTACTTCAAGAATCTTTTCACGTTTCTCTGCTTGAGAACGAGTTATTGGTTCACTTGGCATTACCAACGGGTCTCTAACTCGCTTGAATTTGCTGGTATAGGCTGAGTCTCCATCACGCTGTCTTGGTATGAAGTCGACCCTCATTGTGCACATAATAATGATATAAACATTGAATTGGCTCACATCTTAACTATTCACTAGATTAAGGGATAAATAAATATGAGAAATGCTAAGTGCAGTTGTTTGTGCACTCATTTTCCAACATTCATCCTCTCATTCGTTGATCTGAGGTAGTTTTCATTTATTCAAATAAGTCCAATAAAGAAATCAACGGTTAAGATGTGAGAGTGTTCAAAAGCGAGTCTCCGTAGCATTTCTCAATTAATATTGCCTGCACTGAGTCAGATGCAGGACTAAGTGACTCAGACAGATCTCAATAAATCCCTCAGGCTTCGCCATATAAGGTATTCGTATTTCGTTACAGTTATCAGAGATTGAATCTGACAGCACCTTAGAATTTGGGTTAATATGGGGTTTTGATTCATGCTTCAATGCGCACGGCCTGCTAAAAAATGAGTTGGGAAAGGTAGGAAGGTTCAAGGCTGTATGCACTGTAGGCTGGGATTTTTTAAGAACTTGGCAACTATAGTTGAAAGTTCGGGGGGTTTAAATGCTATTTTCTCATCTCATGGAAAGTGTTAAGTTGCAATTCTTGTGTACCTAGGGACATTGATTTCATTGTGATAGACATATGTACTTATAGTCGGTGATAATGTAAGCTACATAACTTGACAATGTTGTATTCATGCAGATTTTGAAGAATACCACTGCAGGCAGGAGAGGAGGGAGCGGTTCCAATGGAGATGGATCTGTATGAAGTAGTCCAGCTCGCAGAAACCTACCTTGAAATCTACAATCTGTTCTTCTGTGTGCGGTAGCAGTGTGATGTACATAATCACAATTCAGACAGCGCATTGAGCTTATACGATTAAAAACTTCATTATGATGTCATATGTGGCCGAAGGTAACATAGAGCTCCGTGGCTTTGAGGAGAAACCGAGAGCTGGCTTGTGTGCATTAGTTTAGTAGATTTGTATTTTATTTTTAATCATCTTCCGAGGGGCATCTCTCATTGTGATTGTTGTTTACTAGAAATGCTGATTTGTATGGAAAATATGTGTTTGAAGGGGTATCTGATAACTGGTCGTGGCTAAGCTAGATTTGTATCTGACAGGATGCTCGGTCTAATTCTGTTGTTCATATCTATTGGAGATGTTTATACCAAAATAGACTGAAAATTTTTATTGATCGATCTGTTCATCATTCTTGTTGCATCAAAGTGTCAATCTATTCTGATCTGATCTTCTTAGGCCAGTTAGGCACATGTTGTAGCATCGCCCACATGCTTTGAGCAACAAGGAGGTAATGCTAAATGCTGAAAAACTGCGATGGATTATGAAGCCAATTCTAAGAAGAAAAAGAACCGATAATTTCATACTCAGCTACAAAACACTAACAAACAAACATATCGATCATTTGCCATCATTTTTTATGGATGGTAATGTTGGGTCGGCTCATTTCTTATGGAGAAAGCCTAATGACGAAATCTCATATTTAATTATTTATTGGGTTGGTTATTTTATGATAAAAAATATAAATAACGATATTTTTGGGATTTAGATTTAGTTATTAAAAAATCGTGTGAGAACAGAGAGAAATAGGAGCAGCTTTGGTGCGTGAGAGTTGGAATTTCAACAGCCAAGGGGGAATTTCCTGATTTACACAGCAGCAGCATGTAGCAAAAGGAATGGTTCAAATTAGAAGCAAGCGACAAATTCTTATGCAGAGAAATTCTGGTCTGCGCAGTCAACTTTGGAGCATTGATGAGCGTGCTCGTAATTCATCAATTTTCGAACATAAACTGACCGTGCGTTGTTTAGAGTTGTGTGAATCGAGATATTACTGTTCGAATAAGTGTATGAAACTGACCGTTTTTTACTGATTTGTTTGGTTGATTTAATTTTTTCCCCTGCGATCGCAATTGTCTTTAATGCTATGTAAAGAGAACCTTGTGTATTCATTATTTTATTTATAGTGGAGTTTTGAAGTGGGTTTCGATCTCGTGGTTTTTTACTCCTCACATCGAGGAGTTTTCCACATAAAAATCATGTATTTGTATCTTTAATGGTTTGTGTTTTATATCATTTGCTTCCTAACAGGTTAACATAAGTGGGAGACAATTGTCTCTATTTTGTGTCCTACCTCCCTTCAAAGTGGTATCAGAGCGAGGTTGTACTTGGGTTTGACTTGTGTTGGACAAAGGAGACAAATACGAGAGGAGTGATTATCTTGAATGATTCAAATTATTATGTGTGGAAAGGAAAGATGGAAGATCTGTTATATGTGAAAGATTATTGCTTACTCGTGTTTTCTGACCAGAAGCCTATGGATAAATGTGATGATCAATGGAATATTTTGCATCGTCAGATTTGTGGTTATATCAAACAGTGGTTGACGACAATATGCTGAATCATATTATAAGGTCCAAGATATAACATAAAGGTGGTTAATAGGTTAATTCGAATTTTAACAATTTTATGCAGCTGATTATGAGTTTGCATACCACTGTTTTATGTAGACTACTTGCCTAGTGTGCAGCTAACAGTTCAAGATCTATTACAGAGATTTCAATTCTTGGAATTTGTCTCTGTTTAACTATGAAGGTTGATTTCTAATAGTTCTAAATATCAAACAATGAAGGAAAGTAAAAGACACAGTATTCATATTGGTTCAGATACTTGTTATCCATTGATAAACAAGAGTTTAGTTTAGTTTTTCGCTTGATGACCAGTGTTGTCAAGTTAAGAGGTGAGTATCACTATCTTCTTGTTTGTAACTTACAAGACAACTTTTTTTTACAAGCTTAACAACTTGTCAAAAAGATAAGGACCACGATCTTCACACAGATTCAGCAACCTGAACTCTGTCGCAGAGGGTGTTCTTCTTGCAGACTAGTGAACCCTTCTTTTCTGTCTTTCACGATTCACCTCTCTTGAATAATCTTTGAACGTTGATTACTTTGCACACTTGTCTTTCAATCATAATCCAACAACCTTAATCAAAGAGCTTCGTCGGTTTCCTTTTATAGGTTGAGGAAGCAAACCTATCACAGTATGACACTGTTTTTGATGCTAACACCTTGCCACTCGTGTCCCCCACCATCTTATTTCTGATGCTGACAGTCTACTAACTTCAGAATTTGTGCCGTTGCTGCTTTAACTCAAATCTTCGTTTGACTCACTCCCAACCTCTGACCCCACCATCGGCAACCACCTCTGCTGCACCCAGTCTGCTGCACCTTAGTCTGCATGCTGTACGGTTAGACCTCGTCTGCATCAGTCCCTGCTGCAACCTCCTCTATACATTGATGCATTCTGTGTTGGTCCTCGTCTGCAAGCTTATGATTAGAGTCCGAGTATCCTGCGACAACGATGTGTAAGAGTATAGTGTTGATGAAGATATTTTGCACCTTGACAAGGAAAAACAAAAACATCGCTAGTGTAATGCTAGGATTTCCATTACAATAACATTTCTATTCAGGTAAAAAAACTGAAATATTTCTCCACAGCCTAGCGATTGTCACATAATATTTCTCCACAAATTCTATGTAGAACTAACTGGCTGGTGATGCTCAGCACAAGGATGCTGCATCTGGAAATAACCTACAGCAACTATATACATTGCTGAAAACTGCTCTAACTTGTATTTGAGGCTAGTTTTCTCATTTTCCCCTTCACAGCTTCTATGCTATTCTATCGATATCGAGCAGCTTGCTCAAAGCTTGCTTCTTCATGACTCTCCCATACGGTCCTCTTCCTAACTTCATCACCTTATCGACCTCCTTGAATCCGCAATAACTCGTTCTCTTCTTCAGCCTTCCACTAAGAACTTCCACAACTCTCTCATCAGTCCCTACAGGATCAACTATGCTATCTACTACAGCAGCTTCCAGTGCCGGTATCCTTCTACCCCAATTACTTGCAGTCTTATCTGATTGGTAACCACCGCAAAACACGGACCAAAATGATATGCCCTTAAGTAGCCCTTTTCTTTTCCTCTGACCATCCACATCTTCATGTACTCTTCCTCCGATCGGAATATGAATATAGCACCGTCTACGTCTAGTCCTCTCTCGAGTCCAATCTCAATCTCTTCAATTTCAGGCCTTGAACACATTTTCCTCTCAAATTCACACCTCTTGCAATTACAAGAGAATCCCCATGTTTCCAACATTTCTTTCCGTTTGCTCCCCGGTCTCCTTTCTTCACATCCCTCTAAGCATGAACTATAACATGATCGCAGATGTGCAAACGGCGAGCATTAGGACTGCAGGAATGGTTGATGAAAGAAGGAAGCACTTAATACACTGAGAGGAATTTCCGGGATTTCGAGCTCATCCTCTTCTGTACCTATCGATAATCTATCAATCAAATCACGGGTTCTTCTGTCATTTCCTAGCCGATTCGGTGATTTTATCAATGAAATTCTTCCACATCACCTACTGGGCCTTTTCGCCCGAATCCAATGCACCAGTCCGTAGCAATCGCCTTCGTGACCATAATCACGCCCCCAGCATCAATATTCCTACAAGCAAAGAGCCCTCTCCCACTAATCTCAGACCTCTTGATCTCAACAGGCCCAACGAATTCCACCAGCACCGGACACTTCCCTCGAAACCCATTCAACACCCAAACCGACACATCGACAGCCCCATTCTTGGACAACGATTCCATCCTCTTACATTTATCCAAAAACCCTTTAACTGTCTCCAAATCCCCACCTGATTTCCCATCAAGAAAAGCTCTCTCGAAACACTCCTGCGCCAATGAGTACCAATCTATAATGATTCCTGTCTATCTCCAACGCCCGCTCGCAGTCCTCCAATGCCTCCTCGAAGTCCCTTAACCTTGACAGCACCTCAGCCCGATTGGAGAGTGATAAGCAGAGCGATTTCTTGAGACCCGAGACCTGATCCGGGTGGGATCCTAGTTGGGTATTGAGATTGAAGAGCTTTTCTTGACAGAATGAGATTTGTATGGACTCTCTCCACTCTTCTCTGATCAGAAACTCTGTAGCTTTGGATCGGAGTTGTTGCGCGAGTGCCATCTCGTCATCGACGGCGCCCATTTCTGGCTTGTTGTGGTATGATTTGTGGCTTCTTCCGAGGGAGTGTGGGTGAGTTTGGATGCACATGAATTAATACATCTTAATGAACCTTGGCATAATCTATCCTCTAAGAATACATCTTACACTATCCTCAGTCCTGTTGGCAAGAGGATGAAGTACAATGTCCTCGTCATAAATTGTGAATGTAACACCTAAATTACAGAACAAAACAAATTTGGGAATTAATACAACAGTGCTCTGGCTCGAGAGACATAACATTTATCTTTGGGTTGTCCGCTATGATCCCTTTGTGTTGGGCAATTGTTTCTCTCTCCAAATCGCATGCACTTCATCAGTTCTGAACCGCTGCGTAAATGTGGACTCCTCCAGGGGAGTCAAAATTCCGTGGGAATACGCAAGGAGGCCAGTGAAGGCGATCATAGCACCATTGTCAATACAGTATCTATCATCCATTGCATACAAGCTCCCACCTCTCTCGCCGCACATTGTTCTCATCATCTGTTGCAACCGCTCGTTGCAACCCACACCGCCCACAATAAGAACATCTTTCGTATCACAGTGTGCCATTGCTCGTTCTGTTATCTCCACAAGCATGGCAAATAGAGTTTCCTGTGACAAAACAGTATAGCACAATGACCTCTACTTGAAAACTTGCACCTCTAAGGTTACAATAATATACCATGATGGACTAGATTTGCTGGCTTACTTGTAAGGAGTAGCACAAATCTGCAGGAGTGCACTCATTATTGCCTAGCTTCTCCTCGGCTGTGGCTTCAATGAAGCTCAGTATTCCGCTGAAAGACACATCCATTCCCTTCACAACGTAGGGAAGGTCTATGAATTTTTCTCCCTTCTTTGCAAGCTGATGATAAAGAGATTAAAATTAGCAGGCCATGGCAGAAACGATATAGAATTTCAGCTTTTAACAAACAACAAGAATGAAATAGCAGGGGAAAAAGAGAACAATTCTTTATCCGTTTTCCTTGACCACAAAAATCTGGAAACCCAAACAAATAGGCAATATCATCTTTAGAAAAATCCAACAATCTCTAGTTTGCATTAGTTTAGCTATTTAGTTAGTATTTCATTTAACATCTTACTTAGTTTAAATATCAGATATTGCCAATTATTTTATTTGAGCTTAACTCATAGGATTAGTTCTCTTTCTAGAATTATTACATTAAAATTATCACCTCAATAATTTATATACCTATCCTCATGGAATCAATACCCCTTGCCACTATATTGCGTATTTTAAGGGGGTAAGTAATTTGTGCACATAATGACACACGACAAATTTTGGTGCAAATCGATTAATACAAAGACAAGCTAACCATTTGATACTCATACTAATCCATTATTTTAATAATTCAAGTAACAATATCCAAAGAAATATATTTGAGCGTTCAGCAAAGTGATGAATAGAACCAAATTCAGACTGTCCCACCCATACATAAAAACTGTTATACAAGGGAGGAGAGTGAGTGTTGTTTGCATAAGTACCTGCTCAATATTGTATCCAGGACTTGGATCGTTTGATAACTTCAAAACCCTTGCAAAACGATCCAAGCAATTCCCGACAGCAATATCTATGGTCTCCCCAAATATACGATATCTCCCTTCACTATATGCAATCACCTGTGTGTTACCTCCACTTACATACAATACAACTGGATCATCACCACCAGTAACAACCCTTCCCATTTCTATATGAGCGACACAGTGATTAACTGCAACAATGGGTTTCTTCCAAAGCTGTGACAACACTCGTACAACAACTGCAGAAACCTGTAATGGTGCTCCCATTCCAGGACCTTTGGTGTAGCATAGACAATCAATATCATTAGGAGTAACTTGGGCAATCTCAAGAGCGGATTTCACGAGAGGAAGAATGTGCTGCAGATGGTGCTGGGCAGTTTCCCGAGGAAGGAAGCCGTGCCCGGGAGGGGTGATATAGGTGTGACGTGGGTTCGACAAGATGGTGCCATCTAGAGTAACTACCCCAACACCAATCTTATTTGCCGATCCTTCAAAACCCAGCGCAATCATTCTTTTCATTCTCAGGAAACCTGAATATTACAACGAAAGCAAAACGGAGATCAACAACAAACAGAACTCATGACTCTATACCTCCCCAAAAAAAATTATAATCAAAATTTGCACCCAAAAACTGAAAAAACACATGTGCTGTTTTTTTGTTGACAGCAGGTGATCCTACTCGAACATTAAGCTGCAATCATGTTCAAAATTATAATGCTAGCTTCTTTTCTTTCTACTAATCGTAATGATGATCTATCTAATTACCTATTTTATTAATTTAAACACGTAGGACCAACAATGAAATCCAGACACGTTACGTTTCTGATAAATTGGTGTATAAGTATATTTTACCTAAAGTTTTGGATTGTTTTGATCAACGTTGTTAGTTGGAAACATTCACAATCAAACTTGATAACTATGGTTTTTGACTACTAACTAGGAGCACCACACTAACAGCAGCTTTTCGCCAAATATTGTGATAAAAATATAGTATTCCCTACATCAACAATTCAACAGGTTTGCCAAGCTCCGCAGCCAAAATTTCAAAGACACCGTCTGTTTTCCAATAACTCATCCACAAAGCAGAGATCACCAAAATTTACTTGGCTTGACACAGAATATAATTATCAAAGGATTTCCTGCAATCAGTCCTCTGAGATCGAGATGCCGTTCCTAGAGGTAGACACCCAAATCTAAAACCACACATTTTAAACCTAAATTTGCGACAGATTACCTGTCTTTCAGCATCAAAGGCAGAACATAAGTTCTAGATCAGTCAAATTTAAGTTCATTCGTCCCATATCAATAGCAAGGCTTAGAAGCTTTGTGGCTGTATAAGAAACAATGATGGACAATTAACTACTCCCTATGTCGCAATTTATTTACAACCGTTTGATCCGACACGCAATTTATTTACAACCGTTTGATCCGACACGAGACTATATGTGTTGAATTTTATGAAATTTAATGAAGAAACAATATTTTTTTTTATTTTTTTGAGATACTGGAGCTTCTTGTAACAGTAAAGAGAAAAAATAGTGAACAAAACATGATTCTTTTGATTTTTTTTAGATTAAAAATTTGCCTAAAGAGAAAAGATTGTAATTATATTGGGATATCCTAAAAAAAGAAAGTGTTGCAAGAAGGGAGTATTTTCTAATTTCTACTGTTAACATGCGACGAAGAATTTTTTCTGTGATGAAACTTGCTCACTCATCTCATGACTGAGATAATTTTGCTCTGACTTCCGTTGTATTTTGTCCCCCTAATCATCGGGACCAATCATGTAAACTTCCTCGCCTGATTACATTTCCGACTGATACTGGTGTTTTGGCTAACCAAACTCTGTTTGTGAAACAGACCTTGAAAATCGACAGATAAAAACAACAGCGAAACCATCGATTCAAGGTGAAAACCTTCAAACCACAACTCGCTCAATCATATACCAATTGAAATATCCATAAAAAGATTGAATCAATAATCGATCATTGATCACATCGACAAATCGAAAAGACAGCGAGATTTTTACCTTCTTCTCTCGAAGTAGATAAACCGCGAGGGCGGCACTGCAGCGAGATGATGGGATGGGGCTTTGGCAG
This sequence comes from Drosera capensis, assembly GCA_001925005.1. Taxonomy (NCBI): domain Eukaryota; kingdom Viridiplantae; phylum Streptophyta; class Magnoliopsida; order Caryophyllales; family Droseraceae; genus Drosera; species Drosera capensis. The sequence goes on from LIEC01011138.1 coordinate 11,247, forward strand.
AGAAAAATGAAACCCCACTATACAACAAAAATGGCACGTGAGCTATAAATGAGGTTGTATTTATAATTTTGAATCAGAGAATATTGATTCGTGATTTTACATGTATAAAAATAATAAAAATAAATAACGTTAAATATGTATATATATATATATATATATATATATATTAAAC
>LIEC01011141.1:2003-82356 GCA_001925005.1 Drosera capensis
TATAATATTTTTTTTTATTTTTTTAATAATAAATTTATATTAATATAATCAAATCATCACACCACCTCATTCATTCTTTCTTCTAAATCTTATTTATTTTTCATTATCTCTAAAAAAATATTCCTTATTTATCAAAATCTCGTATTGGATCAAACCATTATAATTAAATTGGGATGCGGTAGTATAATAAAAAAAACTAGATTGACTTGACAAATGGATTTAATTTGTGTTTAATTTTTATAAAATTCGAAAAAAAAAATATTTTTTTAGTGATAGTGAAATTTATTATACCAATTACGAGAGGAGATAATTGGTGAAGATGGTGATTGCTTTGTTACTTTTTAGGTGAAAAAATTATTGAATGAGATATATTGTTTATATTTTGTGTCGACTTAAATAGATTAGTATTGTTTATAATTTGAAAGAATGGAGTATAAGCTTCAGAATTATTTTTTTCTAAATAGTTTTTTTTATAAAAAAAATTCCCAAAGTAGAATTCCAAACAACTTAATTTTCAAATTTGGTATTTTTTTATTATGTAGAGAGAAAAGACGTCTTACAACTACTTTCGTATGGGAAGATGTCTTGTGCCTTTGTCTGGCTTGAAGGCGCACGACGCTCTTGCCTTTAAAGACGCAGGGTGCCTTTAGTCCTGCATTTTTTTTTCTTTTTCCGCTTTGGTTTGCCATAACACATTCTTTCCCTAGTACGGGCCAAACAATATTTTAACCTAATTTTGTTCTACTTCTATCATAGGGATAATGACTTTAATCTAATTAGATAAGACTACTCTTTATTCATTATAAATAGCTTAAACATGATATGTTTCTTAGAGGTCTTAGAGCATACATAAGATAAAAGACAACAGAAAGCGTTCAAAAAAACATAACTTAATTAAATAGTATAATAAGTTCAAACGATCTTATTTAAATTAATTCATATCTACGAACAATAAAAATATCGGATTTGTTTCGTTTTTCATATGTTTCTGAAGAATTTCTTCCAATTGCTCATTTGTCTTAATCGTTTGATACCTCCAACGATTCGTGTTGGTATTTTTATAGATGTAAGAAACCACCAGATCCGGACATGTAGTTTTTCATGTTATGGGATCTTCTTCCAGAGAAAGAAGACGATCCTTTATGAGTTACAATTCCTCATCCGCACTCAACGTTAGAAAAGTAAATTTTTCATCATACCCAAAATAGTAAGATGTCTCGTTTTTAGGTGTTGTGCTTTGGTGGGTTGTGTGTTTGCTAGCAAACCCTGTGCTTTTCTAATAACTAAAGACGTCCTGCGTCTTTCCTGGTAAAGACGTTGTGTGTTTTTAAGCCAAACAAAAACGCAGGATGCCTCTACTCTCTACACAATGAAAAAGGCCTAGTTTAAGAAATTTATTGTTTGGGGTCATGATTTGGAAATTTTGTTTGTAAAAAAACATGTTTAAGAAAAAAAAAATCCTAAGTTTCATCATCGATTGAGATTAACTTTGATCAATAAGGTACTGTTTGATATTGTTATTCAAAATTATAAAATTTAAATTTAGTAATATAAATAAAAAATCAATAATGAAAATTAAAATCATTTTATAAAGTGATTTTTTGAAAAAAATAATAATTCTTGAATAATGTACTTAGATGAAAAATAAACGAAAATAAAATTATCATCTTTTGTTGTTCTGTATACTGTTTTCGTTTTATTTGTTTGAAAAATAAAATTAAAAAAACAAATATTTCTATTTCTTTAACAGGTGAAATTAAGCATGGACATTCAGAATCTGGTCAGACCCTTCCAAGTACTGAATAAGCCACTTATTAGGATCCCAGCACCGCCAAATATAGTGATGTTCTTATGTACATTGCCAAAGATTTTCCAGTTCCAGTCCTTCAAATCCCTTCTGAGCATGGATAACTTGTGCTGTAATTTGACCAGAGGAGGGCCTCTTTAGACCATGAACTCTGAACCAGTTGTTTGAATGTATGATGCTCACACCATTAACTCCAAAGCCATAGTTAAGAAACTGTGATTGAAATGTTAAGAAACTGTATATATTTGGGCCTCGATGTTTTCTATCTTTAGTTCTTTAACAATTTTGTTCCTCAATATTTTTACTCTCAGTTTTATTAAAATTCAACAGTTTGATTTTATGCAATTAACGAGAACAATTTTGATCCACGTTGCAAAATGATCAAATGCTCTTTTTTTCATAATTTTTTGATTTTTGTAAAATTTTCGTAATTAGTAATCATTTTTATCTTGTATGTAATTTAACATGTGACATTTTTATATCGTTCACTACTAGAACGAAGCTCCTTAGGTTATGTAATGAATAATAAGAAATATAAAAATCTTACAATTTTCATGAGATAAGCGATTAATAAACAGTTTCACTCTGCATACGATTCTTGATATATTCCAAAAATTTAAATAAAAAACACGTTTCATATACTTCTTTCGTCCCATAAAAAATTAAATATAAAATAATCATTATTCAACACTCAGTTTGATGAATTTTGTTCTTATAACAACCAATATACTATCGTCTCATAACCATCGTCGTCTAAAAGAACATAATTTATAGTTCAAATATGTTTCACGATAAAGTTACATAAAATAATGTTTTATCATTCCGATACAGATCAAAGTGTGTCTTTAAAAATTCTTAATCAATTTATTACTTCCTTCGTCCCATAATAATTACAACGTTTAGTCACGTAAGTCATAAAGTTGATGATGCTATGAATGATTTGCAGAACAATCAAATGATTTTTTTATAAATTTATTGTGAAACATCAAACCTAATACCCCCTTCGTCCTATATATCTTGCAATGTTTTGATCCGGATCGATTTTTTATTATTGTATTTAATATATTTTAATTATTAGTTTATTGTGATTTTTGATGATTATGGTAGGTTTGATGTGAAAGAATGATAGAAAATGAGAAATGAGGTAGTGGAATGTAGTGGGGTATTATGATTATTTGCACATAAATTATTTTTAAACAATAAAATAAATTAAATATGGTAAGATTTATGGGACGTAGCCTAAATCAAAATAAAATTCATATCATATCATTTACTAATAAAAAATAACACATAGAAATATGTAATAAATAATATAACTATTACAGAACATTGTAATTATTATGGGAATGAGGAAGTATATTTCTTGTGAGAAGAAAGGAGTATTTCATAACCAAAGAAGTACCCTCTCCGTCCCATTCAAATTATAATATTTTTTTTATTGTCATATTAAATTATAACATTTTTTTATTTATCAATTTTATTCATATAAAAAATCAAATTGCTTCTACTTTAGGATGATTTATCCAAAAGTACACATGGATGAAAATAATCACAAAAAACTACATAAAAAAACATAATTATCAAACCATACAAAATTTAACATAACTTATTTAAACCTCAAATCTTCTTCATCCCATACTCATCTCTACCTCTAACCCAACTTCCATCATCTCGGCGGAGACGTAGCTAGAATACGGCTACATCTTTGGAATCCGATCACCTCATCGGAATCCCAAATAGAGTGTCAATTCCAAAAGAAATAGAGCACATGAAGGAAAAACAATAGAGCACATGAAGGAAAAAAAGAGAGTGCTGAAGGAAAAAAAAACGCATCTGAAGGAAAAAAACAGAATGACTAATGGAAAAAAACAAAACATCTGAAGGGAAAAAAAATAAAGCACCTGTAGGGAAAAGAAATAGAGCGTTTGAAGGGAGAAAAATAGAGTGTTTGCTTGGGTATGCAAAGATTGCTTTATTTCATAGCAATTGAACAAAATAAAACAGGATATCTGAACAAAAATCAAACAAAATGTTTGAATTAAATGAAACAGAGCATCTTGAGATAAAAAATAGAGCGATTAAGAAAATACTCCATAGTTCACCACCGTCACCTCAAAAAATGTTATCAACGCAAACACCACACCTCCTCCTTCCCGTCTTCTCCATGACCAGCACCACCACTTCCATCATGATCATCACATTTCTCCATAATCTTCTCTTCCCTTGGCCCCATCCTCTCCACCACCTCCACCATCATCCTCACCCTCACCTTTACAAATCTCATCCATCCCCGAGAAGAGCTTTCGAACACCGGAGTTATCGCATTCAACATCCCCTGTTCCTTCATCTTGGAGGATATCCGAGGATTGTTCAGAAGTTCCGCTACATCGTCGATGTCGAGGCGAGGGGCTGGCTCGGTGACTGATTCAATTATTTTGATTTTGATTTGATTTTGTGTTTGTTTGGATTGTTTGATATGAAGATTGATTGATTCATTGATTGTTTTCGACGATGACGATCATTTGGGATTGGTTCCGATGGTTGGCATCGGCGGAGTGATGGCAACGACGGGGCTGGAGAGTGGAAGAGGAAAGGAAAAGGGGATGAAGGTGGGCTAGGTGCGTGTGAAATTGTATTTTTTGATAAATAAAATCCTGTGTGTATTTTTAGGATGATTTCTAAAAAATTATAATTTTTGATAATTTTTTGTTTGTTTTATATCATATTAATATATATATCATGAATTTTTTTTCTCTTTTTCATATTCATAAGAAAAAAAAGAATATTTTTTAAAATTCAAAATAAATATAAATATATATATTAAATTAATTAATAATAATTTAATTGAGACGAAAAAAATATAACATTTATATTGGGTTGTTATTTATGTTGTAAAAAGTGAGGATTTCATCCTTCCCCACCTATCCAATTCCATTTTCCAGCTACGTCCTTATCTCATGAGAAGACTACAAGTCCAACTACTCCATTCCACACGCCACATTACGCACGCTCCCTCTTTCCCACTTCCCATTTACCCAACACTTTCCTCCTCTCTATATAAAACCCCCCCTCTCCCTTCATCCCAAATCACACAAGAACAAAGGTTTTCCTCTCATCCTTTCACTGATAAAACAAAAAAATGGCACCTTCGGTTTTATTCCTATCCACTTTCATACTCTTCATCACAATCAAGTCCACCTCAGCCACGGGTCGAGTACTGGGCCCAAACCCAAGCGACCAGTCCATCATGCGGTTCCAGTACCACAATGGCCCGCTCCTGACAGGCAACCTGTCCCTAAACCTCATCTGGTACGGCCCGTTCACCCCGGCCCAACGGGCCATCATATCTGACTTCGTCTCCTCCCTCTCCGGCCCAGCACCCAAGCCCACAACATCTCCCTCCGTCTCCTCCTGGTGGGCCTCCGTGTCCAAGTACCACCGCCTTGCCAGCCCGACCCGACCGGCGAGACTCTCCGTCAAACTCGGGAGTCAGATCCTCGACGACAAATATTCGGCAGGGAAATCCCTCTCTGCTGATCAGCTCCGCTCCCTCGCTTCCAAGGCCCAATCGGCGGGCTCCATCAGTGTCGTGCTTACTGGGCCCGATGTCGCTGTGGACGGATTCTGTACGAACAGGTGCGGAACGCACGGGTCAGTTTCGGGCCGGGTCGCTCAGGCCCCGTTTATCTGGGTGGGGAACTCCGTGACTCAGTGTCCGGGCCTGTGCGCGTGGCCCTTCCACCAGCCCATATACGGCCCGCAAGGCCCACCGCTCGTGGCGCCCAACGGCGATGTTGGGATGGACGGGGTGGTGATGAACCTTGCGGGCCTGTTGGCGGGCACGGTGACGAACCCGTTCGGGAACGGGTACTTCCAGGGCCCGAAGGATGCCCCGCTCGAGGCCGCCTCGGCTTGCCCTGGGGTGTATGGTAAAGGAGCGTATCCGGGGTATGCTGGGGACTTGCTTGTGGATTCGGCGAGCGGGGCGAGTTACAATGCGAATGGGGTGAATGGGAGGAAGTATTTGTTGCCTGGGTTGTTTGATCCTGCGACTCAGAGTTGTTCTACTCTTGTATGATGATGGACCAGATGATGAGTATGGGGGTTTGAGTTTGTATATATGTAAGATATAGAATCGGTTTTTGTTGGGGGTCAAAGAATCAATTTTCCCAGAGAAGCTGTATTTGGTTAGTTCAGTTTAATTTCCTGTCTCTGAGTCCATGATTTCAAGAGCTTGTAAGGATCGAATTTAAGTTCAGACTTTAATTAGTCTCAAACTTTTAACTCGGGTCTCCTACATCAGTGGCTCTTAAATACCATGACTTCCCGACTTGCAGTGATTGATTTTTTCTTTATGAAGTTAAACATGCAAAGCAGGAGAACGAGATTTGAAAACACAAATCAATAAGAAAAAGCTTAAAAGATTTTTCATTCCCTTTAGAATACAAAAGGGTCCAAGTCCTTTTAGGTGTGTCGTTTAGGGTATTCTTTAGGTTCTCATGGGTAGTGCATTCTGCACTTATCAGGTAAGACCCTTCCTGCTCATCAGCGAGCTTTTCATTGATATTGAGTTTTCGGTTTGATCTCGGGGATCGAGGCATATGGGGAAGGCTTCCCGGGTTTATGAATCCTTTCTCTTCATGGTAATCTCGTATCACTTTTTGGTCTCTTTTTGGCCTTTCTTCATTACCCCCTTATCACGAGGAGTCGGGAACTTTAAAGGTCAGGTAACATGATAAGATCATCGTCTTTAACCCTACTAAGGTGGATCTTTCAAGTATCCTGTTGTATGTAAATGGGAAATCCATCACAAAAAAGTCATCATTATGAAGGAGGTCCTTTGGTGGTCTCGTCACCGAGTATCACCATTATGACTAATAAGATTTTGAAAGGCTTCAGGTCCTTATCGTTCATACCACCACTATGACCCACTGTCAACCAAGATCCTTTCTACATCGAACTTCCCTATATGATAGTTAGGACCAACACATCGTCGTGAGGGAATGTGATTCCCGCGTCCTCGGATCCGACCTCATATTGTTAATCATCTCGGGCTCTCTTGCCTTTCTTCTCAGGTTCATCCGAGATGCTTAGTTCGACGATCCCCGAGCTGTCACTGTACTTGAGTGGTATCAGTCCCCCGCGTATCAGATCAATTCTCGGACATTGCACTAAAAAAAATAGTTATTTAGTGACGGAAAATTTTCATTGTAAAAATCAAAAAATCCGTCTCTAAAAATCTTATCGTTAAGGCAAAATTTTACTACAAATCTGTCATTAAAACACATATCTTTGCGACAGATTTACTTTTTCATTATAACACTTGATAATTTTACCATGAACATCAACATATCAAATCTTATATGTTTTACGTTTTGATACATAACTTCAACAGATTATAAAGAGTTTCTATAATTTTTAAACCTTATTTAGTATACTTGATTATAAGATTTGTGTCTATACTTAATTTTTAAACAAGCTTTTGATGAACTGAAGGAATACTTAAGGGGGATACTTTGCTCATGAAACCGCAGACCTCTGAAAGGGTCTATGCCTATCTGGGAGCGTTATATGACGCAGAGTTAGCTGTATTAGTGTGTATAGAGGACGAAAAGAATACTTTGTAAGCAAAATCCTGCACAATGTAGAAACCACCCGATACTCTCGAATAGAAAAAGTAGCAATAGCCATTGTCAACACAACATGAAAACTCAGACCGTACTTCCATGTCCACTCGGTAACCGTTGTGACGAGCAAGCCACTCCGATAGGCTCTGCACAGGCCAGAGGACTCGGGTCGCCTCATCAAATGGTCTATTGAGCTCAGTGAATACGACAACAGCTACGAACCAAGAACGATTGTAAAGGCCCGGGCCGACTTCCTGTTAGAATGCACGTTCACGGGTACCGTTGAGAAGGTAACTAACAAACTGAGAAACTGTGGAAGGTCTTCATTGACGATTCTTCTTCAAACAAAGGCTCCGGAGCTGGGATGCTACTTATCACCCCAACGGGGTGAGAAGTTCCCTGTACCATCAATCTCCAGTTGATAACTATCAACAACACGATTGAACACGAAGCCCTTATATCGGCTTTGAACCTGGTCAAGAACTTAGGGGCACTACAAGTTGAAATGTATACGGATTCGAAGCAGCTTGCGGATCAGAAAAAGACAATAGTGAAGTCGGAGACTGGATGAAAGTTTATTGGAGCGCTGCACAAATCGTAGCTAGGGAACTTCCTGACTTGAAAGTGCAGCGAATTCACCCCGGGCAAATACCGTGGCTGATAAGCTAAGCAATGTTAGCTGCTGGATCGGGAACGGGTGCAGGTTCGTGGTGTTTGGTGGGAAAAATTTCCCTTTTTCTGGTTTTTTTTTTCTTATTGAAAGCTCATACGTCTTCAATATGCAAATGTGTACATACATATATACACGAGTACATGTGACGCATACATCATGCCTTACGTTCCAACGTTCGTGGTGAGGCCCTCCTCTTTCTCCACTCAGGATTAACTAACGGCTCACATGCTCCCCCCTAATCCTGACATGGCTCAAGATCATGAACACCCATCAAATGATGCTTCGTTGCTAGTTTCACTCCTGACATTTCCTTTGTGAGTGCGTCCGCTCTCTGTTCTCCGGTGTTTACGAACTCCACCTGAATCTGACCTGAATCTGTCCTTTTCCCACACATTCTCTAATGAAGTGATATCTTGTCTCAATGTGCTTGCTGCGACCATGAAACACAGGATTCTTCATTAGGACGATAGCAGACTTGTTGCCCATGAAGAGGGTTACTGGCTTCGGTTTCGTCTTCGTCACTTCACTAAGCATGTTTCTCAACCATAAAGCTTGGCATGCGGCTGCTGTGGAAGCCATGACTTCGGCCTCGCATGATGACAATGCGACAGTCTTATGCTTCTGTGAAGTCCAGGACACTATACTTTCATTGAGGTAGAACGCTATGCCACTGGTGGTCTTTCGTCCATCGTGATCACCGCCTAAATCACTGTCCGTATAACCGATGAGTACCTCGTCATTGTGTCCTTTCATGTAAACAAGGCCATAATGCATCGTACCTTTCACGTATCGTAAAATCTGTTTCACAACCTTGTGATGCAAGACAGTAGGCCTCTCCATATACCTGCTCGCCATCCCGACAGCAAATGAGAGATCTGGCCGTGTGTGAAAACGATACCTGAGACATCCAACGATGCGTCGATACTTTATGGCCTCTACCGGAACTCCTTCTGAATCTTTGTGTAGGTGTAGTTTGGGCTCCATCGGATATTTGGTGGCATTGCACTCTATCATCCCGAATTGTGACAATATCTTCTTGGCATAAGCTGACTGTTTCAGGTTTATCTGCCCCTTCTTTTGCTCAACCTCAATCCCGAGGTAGTACGATAGAAGTCCCAAATCGCTCATCTCAAACTCTGTCATCATCTGTTGCTTGAAGAGTTTGACCTCTCGACTGTTGCCTCCTGTCACAATAAGGTCATCAATATAAACACCCACAATAAGTGCTGCACCTCCTTCGCCTCGAGTGTATACAGCTTGTTCTTGTGCGCATCTTCTGAAACCAAGTTCTTTCAGGCTACGATCTAACCGAATGTTCCACGCTCGCGGTGCACCTCCTTCGCCTCGAGTGTATACAGCTTGTTCTTGCGTGCATCTTCTGAAACCAAGTTCTTTCAGGGTACGATCTAACCGAATGTTCCACGCTCGCGGAGCCTATTTAAACTCATAAAGAGCTTTCGATAGTCTGTACACCAGATGTTTTTGGCCTTGTACCTCGAACCCTTCCGGTGGCGTGACATAGACCTTTTCCTCTAACTCTCCGTTGAGGAATGCTGATTTAACATCCATATGGTGCACTTCCCAGCTACGGTTCGCTGCAAGGGCAAGAATCACCCGAACCGTATCCAATCTAGCAACAGGAGCAAAGACTTCTTCAAAGTCAATACCTTGACGCTGAACATATCCTTTCGCCACCAATCTGGCTTTGTGCTTGACAATCTGACCTTCTGAGTCCTTCAATTTGAATATCCATTTCAAGCCAATGGGTTTATGACCTCGTGGAAGTTTGGTCAAAGTCCATGTCTTGTTCTTCTCGATGGACTCCAACTCCTTCTGCATTGCCTCATACCAGGCACTCTCAGCTGCGGCTTCACAGTAGCAGATTGGCTCATCAGATTTCAACAGCATCAACTCATTATCGTCATCACCAAGAACAACTTCTTCGGTGTTGACATAGATGTCTCTGAGGTCTCTGAGACGCACATGACCATTGTCGGGGGACTGCGGAACTTGTACTGGACTATGCGAACTCAAGATAGATGGTGTGGACTCTCCTGTCGCAGATGATGACGTACGTGCCCCATCGACTGCCTCTGGCTCCGCTGCACCTGCCACAGGTGATAATGGTATTGCGTCAAAACCTGAGGTGTCATAAATGACGAACTCCGACACCCCGACATGAGTACTTGTACTCGAGTTCCATTCCAGGTTCTCTTGGAAGATCACATCTCTGTATATATGAAGCTTCTTCTCATGAGGATTGTAAAGACGGTGTGCCTTACATCCTTCTTCTACTCCGAGATAAACCATAGGCAAACTCTGATCATCGAGTTTTTTGGGATGTGGAACTGTTACCTTCGCATAAGCTGTGCAGCCAAACACTCTCAGGTGCCCGAGATGTGGTTTGCGACCAGTCCAAGCTTCAAATGGTGTACACTCTCCTAGCGCCTTTGTCGGTAATCGATTCAACATGTACACTGCATGTCTAACAGCTTCCCCCCAAAACTCAGCAGGAACATACATGCTCTTGAGTAAAGAACGAGCCTTGTTCAGTACGGTTCTGTTTCTCCGCTCCACCACACCGTTTTGCTGAGGTGAATACGGTGCAGTGAGATGCCTTTGCAGACCCCAATCTTCACAAAGTTGCGTGAACTCTTTTGAGAGAAATTCGCCTCCACGGTTCGTCCTCAGGGTCTTCACTCTGTGCTCAGTCAAATTCTCCACCTGACACTTGAACTTCTTGAACACGGTACATGTTTCATCTTTGGTTTTGAATGCAAACACCCACATCCATCGGCTAAAATCATCGACAATGAGGAGGAAATATGAATTACCAGCAAGTGTGATAGGCCCACATAAATCAGCATGCAGTAATTCCAGCGGCTTCTTCGCTCGATAGGTCGTCTGAGCCGGAAAGGGAAGCCGAATCTGCTTAGATGTGAGACAAGCCTTATAGAGTTTGTTCGGATGTGACAGCTTTGGAACTCCAACCGCCAATTGCTTATCCCCCACGAGCTTCAGTGTGTGAAAATTGACATGACCGAGCCGGGCATGCCACACCCATGCTAGATTGTCGAGACTCGCTAACTTATATAAACGATTTGATGTACGCTTTACGAATATCAACAGCTTTCCATTGTCATATACCTTCATCACTTCTCCCACCATATTCATCTCGACCCCACTTTCCGTCAACTGTCCGAGACTTATGATATTAGTGCATAACTGCGGAATATAATATACCTCATGGAGAATATACTGGTCGTCATTCTTGCACTGAAAAATGATCATTCCTTACCCATGACTTGAACGATCGAGCCATCGCCAAACTTCACCCTTCCGGTGATGTTCTCATCTAACTCCTGAAACACTCCTCGTTGGCCTGTCATATGATTACAGGCACCGTTGTCTAAGTACCAGATATTCATATCCCTACTGATAGCATGCTGTGTCTCTTCATGAGCCATGTAAAACAGCAAAGATGGCTCCTCGCGGGTAGCTTGTGTGTGTAGTTTCTTGTCGGTTTGCCGCTCGCTACGGCACTCAGAAGCATAATGTTCCATCTTCCCGCAATTGAAACATTTGATGTGGCTCTTATCACGGCTGCTGCTGCCGCCGTTGCCTCCTTCACCTTTCCTGACGTGCTGCAGTATTTTTGCCTCGGCCACCCCTTCCACGTCTTCGTCCACGCCATGGACCTTTGCCTCGGTCTGAGGTGTTGGACCCACGACCCTGTCCAGATGATGAAGCTTCAACAGTGCTATTGCTCTGTGGTGTCTGACGCTCGGTAGGAGTGACCTAAGTTGCTTATCACCACTCCCGGTGTTCTCCCGGAGTCGCGTCCTCTCCTCGTATGCCTTCAATCTCCCTATCGCCTCCTCGAATGGCATCAACTCGATGTCAAAGAATTGTTCAATCCCGACAACAACTCGGAAATATTTATTAGGCACACAATCCAATAGCTTCTTGACAAAGGCGGCATCGTTAAGTTCCGCTCCTAGACTCGAAAACTTGCTGGAGATACCGCTAAGTTTTCCAGCGAACTCATCGATCGACTCCTGTTCTGTCATTTGCAGTGCGTCAAATTCATTCTCCCATGTTTCCTTCGCTGTCTTCTTGACTCTATCAGCACCCAGGTACCTCGTCTTCAAACTCTCCCAGGTTTCCTTCGCTGTCTTCTTCTTCGCAATCTGAAACAGAACATCCTCGGGAATAGCTTGGAGGATGAACGCATGTGCCTTTTTGTCCTTCTTAGGATCAATTTCCTCACCTTCCGCTGGTTTGATTACCTCCCAGACTTCCTGAGCATCTAAGATTGCCTCCATTCTGATGGCTCATACCGTATAGTTGGAAGCGTTTAACATCGGAAAGTGGAATGACAATTCGCCACTCTCGTTAAACACGTTATGAGGAACAATAGACATAATGCCGAATTTTGATTTGTGAAATCAAAATTTTCCTATCGGTTTTTCTACAAACGCGTACACCTTTTTTTTTTTTTTACGCGTTGACTTGGTCAACGATCAAAATCCTAAATAGTTTCCCTTGCACGTCTCCCTGTCCCGTGTCCTACTTTCCCTTTCTCTTGCTTTGCACCCAGTTCCTCTTGCTCCTCTCAACACGTCTCCTTCTGAACACACACCAACTCCGCACCACGTCTCCCTTACGACCAACACTTCAACAGCACTCCGCTGCCTTCAATTCCCAAGTCGTCGAAGCTCGCAAGGATGGTGTGCTCGAGCACTTGATTGATGGTTCAAGGGGATTCGGAAGAGACGGTGAGGACTGGGAACAAGCGGGCTAGGCAACAGCAACTATGAGGCTTTGCTTCCTATATGGCCGACACAGAGCGCCTCCTCCTGCTGGATCGTCGGCTCTGATATCAGATGTTAGCTGCTGGATCGGGAACGGGTGCAGGTTCGTGGTGTTTGGATGAGATTGACGAGGTGTTTGGTGGGAAAAATTTCCGCTTTTCTGGTTTTTTTTTTCTTATTGAAAGCTCATACATCCTCAATATGCAAATGTGTGCATACATATATACACGAGTACATGTGACGCATATATCATGCCTTACGTTGCAATCTTAGTGGTGAGGCCCTCCTCTTTCTCCACTTAGGATTAACTAACGGCTCACAAGCAGGAGTATTCAGGAGGAAGAGAAGCCGAGAAAAGCGAGGTACTATACAAAAATGATTACTAAGCCTAGGACTACTGAGAAAACGATTACCAAATACCGTGGCTCTTTACTGATCCACAGAAAGCTCTCAAGATAAGAAGAAGGGTCCTCGAGTTCCTTTTAATCAAGGATAACCTGTTTAAAAGCACATACTCTTCCTCGTTACTAAAGTGCATGACCCCAGAAAGAAAGTTACGAGATACTGAGGGAACTCTACCAAGGTGACTGTAGGAACCACCACGGGGCTCGGACTCTCGCTCAGACGTGCCTACAACAAGGTTATTTCTGACCAATGCTGAAAACCGACTCTGATCAACTAGTGAAGAGATCTGGCAGATGCCAAGGGACCTCAGATAACTCTAACAAGCGAAATATGAAAACCGACTCTGATCAATTAGTTTTGAGTTAACGCAAATCGAGGCCCGTGGTCTTTTGAAAAGTGAAGAATCAACATCCTAGGACCCTTCCCGTTGGCTCCAGGACAAAGAAAATTAATGATTGTGACGGTAGAATACTTTACAAAGTGGGCAATGACTGAAGCCATACCACGGATCACGGATAGGGTTGCCACTGACTTTGTATGGAAGTCTTATCGTTTGTCGATTCGAAATCTCACGGGTCCTCATCTAAGATAACGGGGCTCAGTTCACGAATAGAGGCTTTGGCGAGTTCTATGATAAACAAGGCAACTAGCAACGTTTTTCTTCTGCCAAGCACCCTCAGATAAACGGACAAGTTGAAGGAGTAAATAAAAAAAATCAAGAAGGCCCTCATGAAGAAACTCAAAGGTGCAAAGGGCCTTTGGGCCGAAGCACTACCCGATGTGTTATGGTCATACCACACCACGCCTAAGAGGTCAACAGAAGAGTCGTCTTTCAGCTTGTTGTTCGGAATGAAAGCCGTGGTTTCAATGGAGATGAGTCATCCCAGTTCCAGAGTGATGTGTTTTCTACCCGAGAAGAACCCACATCTTATCCGAGAATAATTTGATCTTCTAGCCGAGAAACAAGATGAAGCACTCCTCAAAGTACGGGCTTAACAGCAACAAGTTATACGGTATTTTAACAAGAAAGTCAAAGATCGGGTTCTGAAAGAAGTTGACTTGGTTCTTCAAAAAGTGGAGTTTGTAGCACGACAGCCGGATGGAAAGGTGGCTGATAAATGGGAGGGACCTTATAAAGTCAATGGGGTATTGACTAAAGGGGCATGTAAGGTGGCGCGACTTAATGGACACGAGCTCCTAAGGAATTTCAACGGGACGACTTGAAAGTCTATTATCAAGAGAAAGTCCTAAGGGCGTAAAGTCTTATTGAGACTAAGCCTAGTTTGTAAGTTGGCACTTTTTTAATTAAAGTTGAATTAAAGTCGTTTTCTCACAATTGCAACTATTTAATGCTAATTCGCATGTATGAACTCGTAATATCATTGTTCACAATGGCTTGAAAGTCGGCTAAAAGTCATGATTAACGAAAGATCGATTAATCGAAACAGTAAAATATATAGAGCAAAGACGGAAATCAAGGACTTGAATTGATTCAAAGATACTGGAATTACAAGAACTAACCCGTCAGGGGACAGCCCTTCCACCCCCACCCACCGGCCTGCGACTTAGTTTTAAAAAAAAACATAAGTAGAAAAATAAAGCGACTTAGTTTTTAAAAAAAAAACATGTAGAAAAATAACTAGAAAGGGAAAGCTAGTTCTACTAAGAGGACGAGCTGCAACTTTCGCCTCGTCCGATCTCTTTCTTTTCTCCTCGGCTTTGACCTCCACCAGAGTCTTCTCAGTCTTTTCGGCTCTCAAGATTTGGGTTAGCGACTCGATGAAGGTTAGGGACTCTGTCACATGTGACGGCAGGCATAAAAAAAAAAAAAAAAAAAATACCGCCAAGCGATATAGAAGTTATAAAACCACTTGTAAGAAAGGGAAGGGAGTGGTTATCCTATATAAATCATTGAAGGCCAATTTCACTAGGGCCCCGATTCTCTTGTTTGAAGGCATTTGGGTCATGGGGGAGAACCAGAGCCTTCAAGGCATGGTGACTATCAAACTCGTCCTATAAGCAGGACAAATCGGGGTGGCAGTATCAAGATGGATGGTAGATCGGTGTCAGTTTTCCCATGTTGGGACCCTTGAAGCCGCCGCCAGTAGGGTGAGGAGAGTAAAACTTGAAAACCAGACCCCGGTAGAAACCCTCCGACTTGACCACCACGAGACAAGGGGTCCCTCTCCTCTCCGCTAATGAGGCACAAGATAGGGACTCGACGAGCAACTGGTCACTTGAAATTGCCTCTCCCATGGTAAGAGTCGGTGACTACGGAGCAATGATAGTGCCAGCATCAGGAGCTTCCCGCTCAGACCGTTTCCTCTTCTTCGACACCTTGGGCGAAGACTGCATTCTAGATAGTCGCGTAGTGTCCTCCACGCCGGCTCCCATAGCCGTTTGCTGTTGTGGCTGCCTCGGAAGCTCGGCGGCCTCCTCAATACGAAATTTTTTTTAGTTTGACCTAAATTATGTGAGTGTAACATTTAGATCTTTGAATGAGTATTTATGATTAAGTTATTTGACATGAATTATATTTAATGGACAAAACACTGAGCAATCCGGAATATGTTTTGACGATGACGAAATGAAATTTTTTTGTTTCGTTATTTCCTATTCCAATAAAGAAAGAGGGAGTATATACCTTTTTTTAGGCTTTGTTTTATTTCGTAGGTGTCTTTGAATCTTAGTTTACGATCATTGTGGGATAAGGAGATCGCTACTTGCCTAACCGAAGCATGACACATCATACGTGATTGATTGATTTGAGTATTGGTATTGGTAAATATCGAGAAAGAAGTTAATAAGATTGAGAATTGAATCTCCTATCATTAATTATTATTTTTAACAGAGTTGATTTTTAATATCATATTATAACTTATGTGATGGTTTGATCGAACTGTAATTTATAGCATCTTGCTTCCAAAAAGATCTATGTCGATGTAAAGAAAATTTTAATTCGAGAATCTCGAGAATTATGAAAACTATATCATGCTCCGTCGAACTTTCTCAGACACATGCATGTTTATGTCATGGTTTTGAACTTGGACCTTGGACTAACACAATGGCCATACATACACATCTATGATTTCAGACAACGTTTAGCTTTTTGTTTGATTGATGAGCATGATAGGGACGAGAGAGAGGCGTGAGGAGAATATAGGAATGAGAATGAGAATGTTTTTCTTGTGAGAATTAACTTAGTTAGCTCTCTTGTGGGACTCAGGGCATTTATTTTTCTGAAATTGATCCTTTCCTTTTGGCTTTATTAGGCAGAGGCACTCTACTAATAGTACGCTAAGCTCAATAAATTGAATTGACGATGCTGGATGTAGCATGTTTCCTAACTTTTGAATTTCTAAATCATATGCTAAGAGATACGGCAGTAATTAAGAAAGCTCCTCAAAAATCAGAGCTCAGCTCCTGATCGGCTCGTAAAGAGATTGATCAAACTCGTTTAGGAATAACATTAACGAGCTAGAGAAAAAATTGGTTCATCATGAGACCAGCTCGTGAAAGAAAAGGATCGATCGACTATATAATAATAACTAATACTCCCTTTATTCTACGTAAATCGTGTCATATTTATTGAAAATAAATGTTCCATATAAATCACAAAATTTTCAAAATTATGAAGTTTTTTGAGTGATCAAAAATCCAAATATCCTTTATTTTATATTACATTTTTATTTTCAACATTAAGGTAGCAGTTGGATTGTAGGAATGATCTTGAAAAAGAAAGGAATCTACAATTACTTGGAATGAAAGTCGTAATGAAATGAAATGAATATATATATATATATAACGAATTAAATTAATTTTGAGGTAAAATATTGAAAAAAAAATTATTTTGGGGAATTTTTAGGTTCATATATAACGAAGTAAACAATTCTAAGGTATAATATTTAAATTTAGGTTCATTTAATTTAGTTTGGGGAATTTTCATTAAGAAATTATTCTAATTTCACTTAATTGATATTATTTAAATAAAACCTTATTTTATTTGTTTCTTAACCACCTTAACTAAAAATGAAAAATGGCAACAATAAAAACATTCCATTTCAATCGGAATGGACGAATCCGACCATCCATGACTGTAATGAAAAAAAATACTATTTGGACTGAATCGCATTTCATCTGCAATGATCCATTCAGGCTGAAATGAGTAACCAAACAACATTTTCTCATTTTGAACGGAATGGACGATTCCATCCCACCCCTTATTTCATCAATGTACGTGGTCTAATTTTTCTCTTTCTATCTACTCACATTCTCCTTTTCCTATTCATAAGAACAAAAAAGAAAAAATCTCAAAGCCTGAATATTTATTATTTATTGTGATAAATTAATTTTTCTTAATTTATTCGGAATGAAAAGAATAATACTTTTTTTATTTAGAAAAACATATTCATTTGCTAAATTCCGTCACAAATCAACAAAACCATAACTATTTATTTGGTTTGACATGAATGATATTTGTGCCCTTCTCAATTATACACATAATTACTGTATCTTGATGTTGTAAATCTTGCACGTGAGAGTTGAGAAAAACTTCTCCATCTCATAATGACAGCAAATTTGATGGAAATTGGTTTTTGGCACCAGTATGACATCAAATCGAATCTTTTTTTTTTTTTTTTTGATAAAAAAGATCATTTTTGTTGTAATTATTCAATTATAAATATCTTTTAAAAATGATATATTTATAACTAAGTGTGTGTATTTTTCTTTAGATTTTACATGGTTTTGAGATTATTAAAGAGATTTATCTAATTACTTATTAATTATACTTAATCATATTTATTAGTTGAGAAAATTAGATGTTTATTAATTATCTTGAGAAAATTAGATCTCAAGGTGTTATGGACAGATTGTAAGAGAAAAAATCTTTCTTTGCTCTTTATATTCTTTTTATTAAATAATTTAATTATTTTGTTAATTTCACCGTTTATTTTTCGATGAAATCAAATCGAATATATTAACGAATCGGTTTTAGAAAACCGCACTTGTTCTATGACAATTTTCTTAATATAACGCCCCTTTTTTAATATATATATATATATATATATATATATATGACGTCTTTTGTATCATCCTCTATTTTATTGTTATTATTTTTTAAAATTATATGACTGTTGACCTTGCACAAGAATGGAACCACCGTCCACCGTCCTTGATATTGTGGGCCTACTGGGCTTTCAAAGTTTGCCGGTTTCAAAGCACACCCTTTCACTGCTCATGAGCTGGAAAAGCCATGTTTCACTCCCACGATTGATTGACCGCCTTCTAGCAACAGCCAACACCTTCGTCGCCGACTCGCAAACACACAAAAGAAAAAGGGACCAGAACAAATAATACCCCACACGTTATACTCAAATATTTCCCGATGGCCTCTGATAAATTCGCAGTAAAACCTTTGATGGTCCGGCAACTCATATCAATTTTTGTTTGGAGAACTACGAAAGATCAGATACTCACAATCTAAATACAACGATGAGAACAAAAATTGAGTCGGGTACAAAGATAATTCAGATTTATTGGTGGATTCGGATTTCACAAAATTGGACTTGCACGATAGGATAATTCGACTGGTGTCTAGCTGTAGGCTACCATGACAATTGCTATATGATGTTCAAAAGTTTTTTCTAACCCTTGTCATTGAAAAAAGTGTTATTATAACCAATTAACTCGTTCTCTCTTTCAGATAAAGTTACTGATAAAAAAAACAATAATTTTTTCTCCTTCAAAAATAACAAATTAATATTTTCTCCGTAATAATTTAATTATATTTTTTTGTTAATATTAATATTAATATTTTTATTTTTATTTTTTAAATAAATTTATATTAATATAATCAAAATATCATATCACATTCTTCTTTTTCCTCTCTCATTCTCTTTCTTTACTAATTCCATACAAATTCCACGTAACCATAAAATCGTATGTCATATCAAACCATGCAAATAAATTAAAACGGAAATAGTAATATTTTTCTTGTCACCATTAAATTGTGAACAAGAAATTCCTTTGGTTTTTTAATTAAGTTTTACTCATTTCATCTCATCCAAATTAGAATCAAGTATTTCAATATTTAATATACATTTTAAGAAACTTTTTTTCACATCAAATAATATTTATTTATCTCACAACATGATCGTACTATGGTATAACACCGTTCCTTATAAAAGCAAATCTAATCATGAAAATAAAATAGATATAATTATTATTATTATATGATTTAAAAATTGATTTTCACATCAATTTTACCGAGAGTGAAATTTGAAATCAAATTTACCTCATTTTAATTTTGATATTAATTTTATCTCATGATTAAAGTTTTTTTTTTCATGATTTGATATCAAAAAAAAGTATTATTTTAGTAGCATGTATACGATTTACTCTTCGTTACAAGTTCCAAAAGATTTAAACGAAGGGCATACGCGTGGGACCAAAAGAAAACACACGTCTCACAGCGTAGCCTTGCCCGGTTGTCCCCACTCCCCACCGCAAATTTCTCCCTATATAAATCCACCACAGAGCACCCTTCGACTTCACATTCAAACCTCAACTCTTCGCTTCTAAATCTTACCTCCAAAGTTCCAATAAACCTTCTTTGCCAATCCTAAATCATGGCTACAACCTTCACATTCTTGAGCCTCTTCCTCTTGATCATCTCCCTAGTTGCGGCCAGACCCATATCTCAACCCGAAAGCCCAATGCGGTTCCAATACCACGACGGGCCTCTCCTCACAGGCCAACTTTCCGTCAACCTTATTTGGTACGGCACCTTCAAGCCCGCCCAACGGGCCATCATCACAGACTTTTTGGCCTCATTGTCATCTCCCCGGTCCGTGACCCGACCCGCTGTTGCTTCTTGGTGGGCTTCGTTGTCCAAGTTCTACAAGAAACCAGCAACCTCTCCCTCAATTTCTCTGGGGAAGCAATTCTTTGATGATGGGTATTTGCTAGGGAAATCCCTGACCCGGGATCAGATCACGGCATTGGCAGCCACCCATGGAACGAGTCCCAGTTCCATCAGTGTGGTGCTGACTGCTCCAGATGTTGCCGTCCAGGGGTTCTGTATGAGCTCGTGCGGGTCACACGGGTCGTACCGGGCCTCGAAGGGTTCAAGGGCTGCATACATTTGGGTCGGAGACTCCGAGACCCAGTGTCCGGGCCAATGCGCGTGGCCATTCCACCAGCCCATTTACGGCCCACAAGGCCCGCCTTTGGTTGCCCCGAATGGTGATGTTGGGATGGACGGGATGGTGATGAATCTTGCGGGCCTCATGGCAGGAACTGTGACAAACCCGTTTGGGAACGGGTACTTCCAGGGCCCGAAGGACGCCCCGCTGGAGGCTGCTTCAGCTTGCCCCGGCGTGTATGGCAGCGGAGCGTATCCGGGGTATGCTGGTGAGCTACTTGTGGATCCGACGAGCGGAGCAAGTTACAATGCGAATGGGATCGATGGGAGGAAGTATTTGCTTCCGGCGCTGTTCGATCCAGCTACTCAGACTTGCTCGACCCTTGTATGATACTCTGATATATAGTGGTAGAGTTTAGAGCTAAGTATATGTTGTTGTACAACGAAATGTTTGGATACTAAAATTCAATGAGAATCATATGTAAAATTTAGTTGTCCGTGATGTAAGAATTTCAAAAAACATCTACTCTCTTCGTTAGCCGTATGTAGTTTTATGTAGGTATTGAAATTTTATTAAATTTTATGAAAGAAAATAATTTTTAGTGATATGAAATCTACTATAATGATTGTGAAAAAAGATAATGAAAATATGGTTCAATTCTCCTTTTGTGCCCCAAGCCTAGTTATAAAAATCAGACCGACTTGACCGGTTCATCCGGTTGCATTGTGACCTGATGGCTTGATCGGATCGGTTCGATAAAAAAAACTAACGAGTAATTAACCTGGTCAAACCTGCTCAATCCGATTAAACCGGGTTAAAAAGTCATAAAATCGGGTCGGTTGAACCGACCAAAAACAAAGTTTATATATTAAAGTTTTTTTAATTAATAAAACTAACACATATATTAGATTTTATTTTAAAGAAACATATATATGATTTATAAATATATATATATAATAAACATAAATCAGATAAAATATAAAAATCTTTAAAAATATAAAAATATTTAATTACGGTTGATCCGAAGGTCTCTCCCCATCATATTAGTATTGATATATTGAGTATTCGCCATTAGAATTGGACTTGAAGGGGAATGGATCACCAGTATTGGTATGATAACTCTAGCCCTAAGCGGTAAGGATTTGTTTGATTGCCAATGTAGGCCATCGGCCACTTCAGATCCATGTGACAACATGGCGTCCATATTGAGTAGTTCATTTTTTTTTATTTTTTCCCTAAATAGCAACTAAAAAGTATTTGATTTTCAAATTTTGCTATTAAAATCTTAAGATTATTCGTCAATTTAGTTACTAAAATTAAAAAAAATAATCACTTATTTTTAAAGACAATATTATATAGTCGTTAAACAAGCTACTAAAAAAAGTCTTAGTCATAAATTTTATGACTAATTTTATTCATAATCGTCAAAATTGAATAACAATAAAGGTTTTAGTGATTAAGGTTTTTAGTCGTTAAATCGCTATTCGTGTCTTTTAAGAGGAAAAAAAACCATTTTGCTACCAATTTTTATGGTCTCTAAAATTGGTTTTTTTTTTTTTTATAATGTATGAAATGTTCATATATATAAACTTCTTTACTATTTTCTATATAATTGATATAATTAACTACTCAACTAATCACATACATGAACGAAACAATAGTACCACTACTTGTTGGGAATCAAGAGACCAATCCACAGCATGAGAATACATAAATTACTTGAAATCAGAATCCATAGCTCAAACAATGTCATTTCAATTGGAATCCCAATTCCCAACGCCCCTAATTTCATAATCAAGCAATTTAATCATTGTCTAGACATATCCTGGCAAATATGTAATTTTTTTACTCCTAAATTCAGAGTGCAGATGATGGCCGGCCAACAAGCAAGCATAGATTTACAATAAGATGCCTACATGGTTGGCTAAAATTTCTCCACAAGTAAGGTGATCATCTGATGAGCTGCATATGCTGATATGCATATTAGATATCTATGTCATCGATATTTTTGTCCATGATTAAACAATGGCATCTTAGACAATAGAATTCTTATTCATCGTATATGTTAATTTGTCTATGTTGCATTAGACAGCTTAGAGTTTTCTATGTTTGCTCATAAGCTTGGTGAGACAGAGAAGTTAAGAGTGAGAGATATAATTATACTTTATTTAGTTCAAAAATTTACGTTGTTGAGAACACACATGAGTTGATGTCTTCACAAATTTCATTAAGTAGATGAGAATCCATTAATTCAGACTTTTTTTTAAACATGTTACTCCATATATATGAACCTTTGTTAACACACTTGTGTTTCTTGAGCTGAACTTGGGGCGTTGGATTCCTTGCTTATCTATCAAATAATTGATCCATATAACTAAATGTTTATTAAGTTTTCCTGGTCAGCGGGAGCCATACATATACTACAAGAGTAGGTAACATTTCTTCATCATCATAAAAGGGCGTAGCATGGCACGTAGATCCTTTGTTTCCGCAGAAATGTTATCAAAATCTTACGCATGTCAGTCCATACACAATTTTTGTTTTCTTCTGGTAGCAATTTCTGCGTTATCCATTCTTCCAAGGACTAAATGGCCCCCTCCAAAATTAGCATCCAGTTCAACAATGTTAAAGAAGTCCAATATACTTTTTTTTGTCTTAAAATAAATATCATAATTTGATCATAGGTATTTATCATTGTAAATTTTGACTTACATCATAAGCTGATGAAACTTCATTTTTCACAAATATATCTAAAATATTATTATGATATATATTTCGAGATCTAATTTAATATGATCAAATATATTTTTTACAAAATATTATGAAACATTAATAATAGATTAAGTTTAAAACTTTAATTCTGAGTTAATTTAAGATTTTTCTGACATTACTAGGAATAAGATTCAAATATCTTATTACGGTGATGTAAAGTCATAGTTAAAATTATGTATATCAATCGTGTAACGATGACATAATTTTATCGCGTCATTAAGACGAAAAACAAAACTGTTTTAAGTATATACGAAAAGAATAAAGTCAAAATGTTAATAAATATTATACCCCTCCCTCCCAATTTGGATGAAACTGGTGGACTATTATACTTGTCAATGAGAACTTCAATTCCTTCATTTTTCACAAAATTCCCATGAAACGATAATGAATGATAATGACCGTTTATATTATATACTTTAATCCTAAATATGTAATGTAATAGATACAATGAAAACTGATCCCCTCAAAACAAGTGTTAATAGCGAAAAAATTGAAAAAATTGTATTCCTTGTGCTCCAAAGATATTACTTACAATGCAAAGTTTCTTCAAAAAGGAAATCTCGAAGGATTTTCTTGTGATCAACCGAATAACCCATAAATTCGAAGGACCTTTTAAACCAGGTTTCGCTGACGGACTCATCACCACAAAATAACTTTGCACTCAACAAGTTTTGATCTCAGGAGTTGGTTGAGCGACTTACTATGTGGGATGGGGATGATCTTCCCACGATGCAAAGTTCATACATACATATTAATAAAAGAGTTGAATTATGTGTAAAATTATCCGCTTTATCCCATATACCATACGTGAGGAGAGGAAAATGAAATGAAAATGGTAATGCATGGGGGTGATACAAAATAAAGATATTTTGATCATCTTAACCCAAAAAATTATCAAATATTATATAATATTGTTGTAATTTTAGTTAGACAGATAAAAATTAAAAATTGTTACTCATTCCGTTCCAAAAGAATTTCAACCATTGCATAAGTGGTGCAAAAATCTTTATGTATTACGAATCGATCGTGAGATAATCAAATATCATTTCATGTAAAATTGACATTAAACACTAATGAAATTGAAAGTTGTTATTCAATCCTAAACCATTGACATAATTTTCTTTTATAATTATAAAAATTAACGGACCTTCTCAAAATATATATTGTATATTATAGTTATTGAATAATATAGTAATTTCTAATTGGATGGAGGGAGTAATTGTTTTGAAATAAAAAGATATGTATATTGGGAATGAAGGAGTATATTTTTCTTGAATAGAAGCAGTATGTATTACTCCATTTGTTTCAAAAAGTTTACTATCGTTTTGTCGTATAGGCCCCTCCCATATTGTTTATAACAATTTCGATTGAAAAGATTTTGTATGATTAGAAATTAAAAAAGTGAAGAAAAAAATATCTTATAATTGAGAATTAGTATTAAAACAAAAAAAAAAGATAAATCTAAATTTATATAAAAAAAATACCTCCTTCGTTTCATGAAAATTGGAACAAATTGACTATGTGCATATATCGAGCTAAACTTTGATCGGTCTTGTGGGACGATCAAATGATTTTTTCGTAAATATTTTTGAAATATTAATGATATTTTTTAGGATAGGGCTAAATCCATAGTAAAAAGATTAATTGAAGAATAATTTTTTCTTTTTAGTTAAGTTTATTTTTCATTCTATAACATGGATACTCTCTAATAGTCTTTTATGCTCTGAATTTAATCATTAATCTGAATTTTTATATTGTTTAATAATTAAACAAAACTAATCAAAATACGTATAAAATAATATCAAAAATAAAATATTGTAATTTTGATGAAACGAAGAAAGTACTTCCTCCGTCCATATAATTACAACATTCACTTTATACATCTAAATTTAGATTTTTTTTTTAATTTTAATTCTCAATCACATAATATTTCTCTTTTCATATTTTTTAATTCATAATCATATAATATTTTTTAAATATAAAAATATTATAAATAATTTAAGACGCGATGTAATTATTTTGAGATACGATACTACATGAGACGGAGGGATATCCAGAACAGTTCAATTATGCAAACATTTGTAGGCACGTGCTGTTACTGTACGGGAAAAAGAATTTTCAAGATCTGAATATTCACGTGGTGTGAGTTCCTACTTGTTTGTTTGGAGTTTTGTTTTTTTCCTGGTGCAGATGAATGCACCTCCCAGGATTGGCAGAAACTGGCACACTGGCAATGAGCAACAGTGCTTTGCCTTGCTTGCGTGTCTGTACATACGAATTCGCAATCTCAATGCCCATTCCTTAGCTTTGGCTTGCATCAGATATCTTCAGATGCTCTGCATCAATCCTTTTCTTAATTCTTTAATCCATCTGCATTTAAGTTTACGACATTTACTAGGTAGCTAGCCAAAGATTTTTTATTTTTTTATGGGTCAGTGCCGATGTTTTTTTTTTTTTGCTTCAAAAGGTGCCAAAGATCTTTAATTGTATCGAACACATCCAAAAATTATATGCCTAGAGGGTCTCCAACGACGTTAGGCATTTATACATAGATATAATCATATTTTGATATAAATTATATAATTTTATTATAATTTGTCAATTTCATTTTAACGGAAATATCTATTTGAAAATCAAATTTGTTATTTTAAAACAACAACTAAAACATTATCGTTTGTAACGTCTTATGAGTAGTTTTTTTTCATAAATAAAACGTGGGAATCCCTAGCGTTTTATGTTTTCTTTCGTTAATTAAAGCGCATGATTTTTTTTAAATCATAAAAAAAAGCTTTAATATCTATGCTTAAATAATCATAACTTTCATATCTATCTTTAATTCGACTCAACTGTATAAAAAAAGATCACCTCAATTTTATATAAAAAACAAGACCAATAATGGATATGTAATACAGAAAAAGAATGTTGTTTTTACATTGTCATAAGATAGAAAAAATTAATCTGATCATTTTTTATTAATGAATCAAATTAATCTGATCACGATTCAAAAATTATGATTATTTAAGAATAGATATTAAAGTTTTGGGTTTATGATTTAAAAAAAACCTAAAGCATATCAACTAGGAGCGCTTTACCAAGGGGGAAAAAACGTAAGACGCTACAAATCCCAACGTTTTATTACTACCTTGGTCCCAAAAAAATTAAAACAATTATTAAATTGAAATGTTTTAAGTAAATTATAACATTATCTTATTTGAAAATATTTTCCTATAAAAATATCAAAATATCCTTATTATTTAATTTATATCATGTCAATCCATCACACTATTTTTTTCTTCTTTTTTTTTTCTCAATCCCACTCACACAAATCAAAGGATAAATTAGTTTTTACAATAAAAAATATACATATATAAATTATCATGTTGGATCAGTTAGTTACAAACTTATAATTTTTTTTTTTTGGGATGGAGAAAGTATTTGTTCCATTTAACAAGTTTTTGTTTCCAAATAGCAATTGCGCGCTCCAACGATATATGGTTATAATTTAACAATGCCATTTGATGAGTGGTTAAAATTTACCATAATGCCATTAGGATAGAGCCACATAAATTTTTATGGACTTTTTTTTGCCTTTTTCTTTCATTTATTTTTAAATGAATGACATAGTTATTTTAATTATCAAATATAACAATGGATTTAACAAAATCTAATTTTTACATCTCCAAAACACACCCATTATGGTGGAATAAATTGTAGATTTTCTATATTGTACATAGAGCATGCCAAATACCTAATCCATTGGAAATGCTCTCACTAGTTATTAGTGTAGAATCATATAGTTATCAGAAATGGACCGACTGATTGATGAGACCAATTGAACTGAGTTCCGATGTACTGGTTGGGTCGATATGATTGAAAAAACTTAATAAGTGAGTTGTGATCATGATGTCGCCTTACAAAACTTTTACTTTCAGATGTGATAACGTGGTCACGTTTTTAATTTGTTTTGGTATAAGAACGTTATAGTAAAACAAAGTTTCACTTAAAAAAACCAAGTTTCACTTAGGAAACGGGTGTTGGAAAAGGAAATCTCTGTAGCATAGTACCACACTGAATCACTGATGGATAACTGATAAAATTTAAAGTGTACTACCACGAGTACTACTTTCACTTGATGGTGATTTAAGTTCAAGTATTACTAGTAATAATAGGAGATTGAAATTTTGTGATGAGTATTGGAGCTCTCAGTTCTGGTGATCTGATTTCTCCGTAAATCGCAGTTTGTCAGTCTGCTATTCTGCAGAGGCTATACAGACACCGATGTACCCCTCCCTGATCCAAAAACAAAAGGAAAGAGACGTATATCAGCATATGGTTAAGGGTTCTGTATGAGCAGCTGCGGGTTCCACGGGTTGGGCCTGGAAAGAATGGGCCTACATTCAATGGCCCGCAAGGCTAGGGGGCCCGAACGGGGATGTAAGGTTGATGGCGGGTGGTGAACTTTGCGGGGTTAATGGCCAATAATATGGTGACGAAGCTGTTTTGGGATGGAGACTATCAGGGGTCGGGTCGGGCTCCGAAGGAGGCAACTGCTTGTGCGGGTGTGTATGGGTTTGGGGCATACCCGGGATACGTGGGCCGGGTTATGGTGGGTTCGGGCTCGGGTAGGAGCTATGATGCAGTTGGTGTCGAATCGGGATCCGGATATGAATATATGATTCGGGCATAGCGAAATGGAGCATTTAGCAAAAAGAATTGGGACTGCATTTTAATGTATGGGGTTTATATGGTATGGGTTGGGCATCAGATTGATTCAAGAGTTTCATGTTGAGATGACCATATTATATATTTGGGCTTTTGTTGGGCCGACTCAAACAAAGAGTTGAAGTATATGTCAAGTTAAATGGGCTGGATGAACCGAGACCAAGGAGTGTGGGCATTTACCGACAAAACGACAGACCCAATCTTCCGCTGAATTGTGTCACGGATCCATGAAGAAGGTTCCTTATATTATCACTGTGCTGTTCTTTCATGAGAACTTGATTTTAATTTTAATTGCTTCGTTTTCTTTTGTGTAAATGTTTTGAACAGTTAATGGGTGGTGGTGTGGTGGTGCACTTGGTTAGCGCGTATGTCTGTTGCACTGCATCTTATCTATAGGCGAACTGTATTTTTTAAAATAAAAAATAATATAGTTTACATGAAATCAAGATGTAGCACCATCGCTTCAATAATATATGTTTTTTTATTAATTATGACGGATGATAATCTTTTTATTTATATTATTTTTCATTTAATGACCTTTTTCTTTTGTTGAATGCTGATGACATAATTAGTAAAAATCGGAAAAAAAAGATAAAAATATGTCGATTAATTTTTAAGTAATATTTATGTTTAATACATAGATAAAACGGATTCATTTAAATAAAAAAAATGATTAGTGTTGTCGCAGCATGTAGTAACTTCTGTTGCACTGCACCATTACTCTCCGTGAACCGCATCTTGTCTTCACGTGAACCGCATCTTCAAACACAAAAAACTGATGTAATTCACCTGAAATCAGCACCAATGACCTGTTGTTTCAATAATATATGTTTTTTTACTAATTATTATTTTATTTTCCCTTTAATGACTTTTTTCTTATGTTGAATGCGGGTGTCTGGTGATACTCATCTTGCCCGATCTACCAATCTGGTCTACAGTCTAGGCACAGCCGCACACAACAAACAATAATTCCGAACCAGACTTATCTTTAGTCGAAAATCCTAATATGATATACTATTCACATAAATAAATTGTTCTACTTTTTTTACAATCAATGTGAATAACTATTTAACTCTTACATGGTTATATAGTGTCGTGAAAAGAATGCGGTCGGAATGCAAGGGTAGAGATGTCTTTTTATTGGATGAAAAATAGCAAGAGTTTTTGCCAAAACATAAAATAAAATAAAAAGTTACTACAATCTTGGATAATTTCTAAAAACATGCCCAAAATTTTAAAATTACGTTATGCCCACCCAAAACAATGAATATATTCTGTTTGGGTAAAACCGAGTAGGAAACTCTGGGTTTGTGAATCCAAATATTTATGTGATGGAAAGATGTTGTTGGGTTCTGATTCGTGCTCGCTCTACCTGAACATCAGAAATAAACAAACCAATCAGTCAAATCTGATACGTTTTTCTCAGGGATCAACTCCGATGCTTAAGTCAATAGATTTCAAAGATTTTTCAATAATGACTGAAAAATATGATTAAGTTGAACATATCTTTTTTTTTATTGCTGTGTGGTTATTTATAAAAAATGTACAAGTCCTTTTTGTCTTACCCTTGACATGATCTCATACGTTTGACGACCGGGCACTCATTTCATGTCATTTGTTTTTTTTAATAGATGTTTGACTCAGTGATGCTTAGTCTTACTTGGATCGTTTTATATGTATCATTTTGTTTTGGGATCATGAGAAAAACTTTTATCATGGGGCCTCGTCATAATTTGTTAGCACTAAACTCTAAAGTGTAACAAAAGACGTAGGTGTTCTTTCACAATTGACTAGACACGTAATTGGTAGGTGTGCTTTCACCATAAAATATCTTTTTCAACCTTCCTATCAATGGGGTATGCTAAGACAAATGTAAGAATGATTATGAAGAATCTACGAGACAGAAAAATTGTTGTGAAATCTCTCTTAGACTGTACACCACATACAGTCACACACAGGTTATTCGAACTCTTCCCTCCTCGATTTGATTGTATATATTTTATCATTCCCATGTACTTAACAGAACCATGTGGTCGTTACATTTTGTTGATTCTCAAATCTCCATAGATGACTGCTTCCTTTTATCAAGAATTCGAACGAGCAAAACAAAACGTAAAGATAGAGGATTCAATCAAGAGAGTGAGAAGGGAACAAGACAAAGTTTGTTATTGACCTGACCAATCGGTCAAATGATTTGCAACAGATATATACTCCCTCCGTCGGATTTTTTGGCAAAATATTGCTACTCAAAAAAATAATAAGGGGAATATGATTATGGAGATTTATTTTGGAAAAAGTATGGCTGAGTAAATTCGGGGAAGGGCAAACACGACGATGGTGTTTAAATTGAAGAAGACGATGATCGTGATCAATATAGAAAAGCAATTGTTTTTTCCCCCATTTTATTCTTGAACATGAAGGTCGTGTTTCTTGAGGTAAACATGACCGTCGGCTTTGATCTCTTGTTTGACAAGATCGGAGTAGAATCCTAGTAAAACGTGTAGAATCTCATGGAATTCCATAGAATCATAGGCTCTAGAGTAAAATCTTAAAAATCCTACGAATTTTCATATTTAGGATTAATTTTAATTAAAAAAATTGATTCTAATAGTACATAAACTTCACACTTAATTATTTACAGCATGATACATTTTTGAGTTTTAATTATTTACAGCATGATACATTTTTGAGTTTTTTAAGACACAAATGAGCCTAACATCAACATTGACTAAGCACCAATTTTTTCCCCCTAATGTCTACATAGTTAATTGACATTTAAATTTTCAGCATTTACTCATCTTTTTCTATTCGGGTAAGTAATGTAACAAGGTAATTGAATTATCGAATATAATGCAGTACAACATACTATAAAACCATACTCATAACACTATTGGTAATTGTAATAATACTTATTATACTCATGGCGATAACTCCTTCCGATCAACATGGAGAAAATCATACTCGAGACACACATGCTCATGTCAAAAGCAGCAGACCAAGTGGAGCAGACCACTGAAGAGCATAAGACCAAAGGTCTACTGCTTTATCTGTAACAAACTTTATCATAAATCACTTGAATGCTGGAACTCACATAAGAAGATAGTTCAAGTGTGGGTTTCAAAAACTAACCAATAAGAACCCAGACGAGTGGGTACCATGTACAAAGTTCTTCATGTTTTCATTACAGGAAAAGAAAAAGAGGATATGGTACTTGGACAGTGGATGTTTAGGACATATGATTGGAGACAAATCCAATCTTGAGGATTTCAGAAAAGAGCGTTGAAAATAAAAAATATAGTTAGTTGATTTATGATATAAAATTTGACATAGAATGGAATGACGAAAGGTTCAAATTTATCATACTTTATTCGTTTTGAAACTATGAAATATGAAAAAAAAAAATTATAGAACTTTGTTACAATTTTGTTTAGTAAATGTTAAAAAAATGTCCTATAAAATTTTTATAAATAATAGTCAAATTTGATGCTCTATAAGTATAAGATTACTTAAAAAAAATAATGCAATATATTATGAGAATATAGGGGCTGCAGCACACATTCAAAGATTAGAAAGCAAATTTCAAAAAATAAATTTTTGACATGTATTGGATTTTTTAAATTTTAAAAATTAAATTTATGTGAAGACTACAGCTTGTTTCAGTTACTGCAAGCTCACTTTCCTCATATATTATTTATACAACCAATGTAAAATCTTACAATCCTAGTTTCGACGATTCTATCAATCAAAAATCGATCTTAGATAGAATCTCGATTCTGACCTTGCTTTTACGACAACTCCAACAAAAACAGTGTTTGATCGATGACCATGATTTCACTCAAAACTTTATTTTGAAAAAGTTGATTAACATTTCCGTAGCAATCATTTTGGTGTACCATGCCATTCATTTACGAATTGTTATGAAAGCATATCAATGCCATTCATGTCCATTATGATGTGCTTAAGTTAACGAAACGATGTAAACACATAATCTTGTGAAATACGAGGTATAGAAAAGACGAAATATAATACAATATGATGTTTTTGTTATCAATTAGTATATCTTTCTTAACTTAAGCGGGGCCTGACTAATATTTGTACGTAGTTTATCAATTCAGTCAAACTAACCCTTAGATTACCCTTAGGTTCAATGGAGATATAGTTATGATGACAGAAGTTGATGAGTCATATAGATTGGCTCCCAACATGTTGGGGTGGATCCATAGGACCATATCCAAACCAAATGGATGCCTAATGGCCAGCCGATCCCTCCCATTCTGTGTGTCTCAGTACTTTCAAATCCCAATACTTAATTCTGGACCCATGTAAGTGCCCAACAATGGGTTGTATCAACTGCTTTGACATGCCTAATAAGTGTTGTGCACATGGATCAAGGTTCGATTACAATTTTGTTTTTTTTTTTTTGATAAGGGTCAATTACAAGACTTCTAATCCCTCGTGTTTATGTCCTTCTTTAGCCTCTTAAAAAGGTAAAATTTTCATTTACTTGGAAACGTTCTCATCTAAAATATCCAAATCACGTTTTTGTTTTGACGAAGACTTGACGATGAGGCTTAAAATTGTGAAAAACAAAAACCGTCATAGGGGAAAAAATCAGCAATAAAAACTTAAAACATGTTACAAATAAAATATTTTTTTTGTAGAGAAAATCTTGAATATAATATCCTGATAAATAAAAAAACGAAAACCCCTTTTTTGTTTTTTATTTTATTTCGTTTTTCCCCTTTGAAAAAACATAAATTAGAAACAATATTTTTTTTTGTTTATTATCGAGCAATCCTCGTTATCGGAAAGTTACCACGAATCGTTTTTTTATCTTAGAATCAACTCCATAGTTATTCTAAAATGATAGACTAACAAAAAAGAAGATGCACCTTATTGTTATGAATACTACTATCAAACCATTTAAGTTTTATCTTGAAGTATTACATACATCCCCAATTCAAGAACGCAACATCCTCGTTGCGTCTTCAAGCACGAAATATAGCCCCAGAACCTTCCCTTGTTAGGCGGTTGACCCGAACCCCTTATCCAATGATCCAGCTCACAGTAACAGGGTTGTTCTGATATCATTCTGTAATGTCCTTGTCAATCCTCGCTGCCAAGAACCTACCACGAACTGCTTTTCAGACTTTTTCTCTTAAACAAGTCTTGAATTCAAGTTTTATGGATGTGAAGAAAACATCTATCAAAAACTTTTTGTGCCTTATGGACTCTTGAAAGAATCAAATAGTACTTTATGAAAAGATGTAACGTTCCAGCCAATTCTCGTTACCGAAGAATGATCAGGAATCGCTTTTCAGGCTTAGAATCAACTCCATAGTTATTCTAAAGTGATAAACTATCGAATGCACCTTGTTGATATAGATAGTACTATCAAAACGGTTACGTTTTATCTTGAAATATTACATACACCCCTATTTCAAGTACGCAACGTCCTCATTGCGTCTTCAAACATGGCACACAGCCCCAGAACCCTCCCCTGTTAGACGGCTAACCCGGATCCCTTGTACAATGATCCAGCTCACAGTCGTAGGGTTATTCTGATATCATTATGTAACGTCCCTTCTAATCCCTCGCTATCAAGGAATTATCATGAACCCTTTTCAGACTTAGAACTGACCTCACAGACCAATATTAGTCCTTTCACTCGCATATTTTTCAGGAGATCATTTATCTCTGCATTTTTTCACAACAAGAATATTTAACGTCGAAGTTCTAAAGTGATGGACTATCGAAAAGAAAGATACATCTTGTTAATATAGATAATACTATCAAACTGTTTAAGTTTTTTCTTGGGTTATTAAAAAAACTTTGTCCTTTTTGAACTCTTTCCCCGCGGAACCTAGAAATGAATAATTCGGTAATAAAAAATACATTTACTACTAGCTTTTGCCTAACCCTATTCATATAAGTGACGAGATCAGCTCTTTATCTTAAACAAGTCATGAATTCAAGCTTTACGAATGTGAAGAAAACAACTATCGGAAGAGCTTTGTGCTTTATGGACGCTTTAGAGAATCACAGCCCACTAGTTTTTCATTATAGATGGGTTTAGGAAGGATGTAATATACACCGTTTTATCCCAGCTAAAATAACAAAAATAATATTTCCGAATATTCAGTAAACAAGCTTACGCCTTGTTTTTATTGTGATTAATCCGATCTCACAACGATATTGATGACCATCAAATGTTGAATATTTTGAGTGTACCGACAAAGTGACAACAATAGATCTTGTTCTACTAGTTGACGAGATACACGATTCAAAAGACGAATGAATTTCTACCAAACATATGATAGAACAAGTGTATTTTTATCCGTCAAAGAGTTGACAAAGCACAAAGCGATACAAAGTACAATGAAGAAGATTTGGAAATTCGAATTGAATATAGAAAAGTTAGGACAATTGATAATCGAAGTTGTTGAAAGCTCAATATATAAAGTGAAGCATTTCCACGAGGAGTCAAAACTTGTTCACGTGATTCCTATTCTTTTGGTCTCTATCTTCAAATGAGTCTCTTCATTCATTTGCCCCAATTTTTTTTTCCTCCCTTTTTTCAATTCATTTCGTTGATCTTTCCTGTAGTTGGACTCGAAATTCCAATTTTCCTATAACAAGAAAAGAGAATAAAAAGATAAGTCACGATGTAAGATTAGAATAACCCCAATTTCACGATCCATAAAGTATTTCAACAAATTATATATCTGTGTGATTGATATGCATAAGCAATTACGATTTTATTGAGGAACTGCAATAAACCACATAATAAGTGACAAGCATAGAAATCGAATTTGTGATCTCAATCTCGTATCTGATGATCATACTAGGGATGATAAAAAATACCTGAAAATCAAAATATCGAACCGAAAAATCAAATTTGGTCTGATTATTTTGATTTTCGGTTATTAGGTTAATTTTGATTTTAATTTCTATTTTTGGTTTCGAGAAAAATTTTGTTAAATCGCTTAACCAAATTTCTATTTTTTTCTTTTTTCTAAATATTTATTTTTCTTATTTCTCTTACATTGTTATATAGAAAAAAGCACTTATAATGTAATTTGAATGAATTAACTTTGTCTAATCGAATTTTTTATTCTTTGTATGAATTAATTTTTATTTTCTCATTTTTAAAAATATTTTTCTACTATATTTAAATAATGTTTTTGTATTTTTTTTTACTTCTTCATGAAATTCGGAAAAAAAAAATAGAAACTGAACCAAAATCGAAAAACCAAATTGAATTCGGTTCGGTTTCAGTTTTGATGTTTCGAAAATCAGATGGATTTTAGATTAATCGAAATTGAATTTTATTCGGTAAAAAACCAAATTCTCAAGATCCAACATCATATCAAGCAATTAATCTATCGTTATCAAAAATTTGAACCAAATAGATGTTAATCCAATGGCTAAATGCCCAAAAGAAATCCCACTAGCAGCAAGTCAATTACATATCCAAAAGAGATAAATGACACAAAGTGAATGGATGACTAAACAACTCATGAGATCATGTAAAGGAGTTTGAATATTTTATTATAAATATCTATCCCACAAAAAAAGAAAATGTAATTTCTTTATATTCAACTCTATAGTCATTAATTGAACTCTCATGAAATCCTACTAACTTAAACATCGAAATCGATTCTCGACAAAAACTTCTCAAACCCAACTAATTGATCTGTTGTTTCTTTGTATGATTGTAGACGAAGTGAGCGCGGATCGAAGCCCATCAACAAAATATCACTACATATCTATCCGGTTTTCACACAAATAGTTTGGCTGATGTCCATCGTGGGACCGGTTTGATGATTGAAAGGGCCATAACACTAGGAACACGGAATAAGCCTAGAGTACTAACCTTTGAAAGTATAAGTTTCCGTAGCAAACACATTTTGTAGTATGTAAGTACAACTAATGCATACTAAATAAATATTCTATTATTTTATATCAAAAGACTTTTAAAAATAACTTATTCGTCCGCTTAGGTTGTACCTTTGCGAATTACAACGAAAATGACATGCAAACCGTCACCCATGACAACCAATCAATCATGCACATTGAGGAGTTCAATCGTCCTCTCGTTACTATCAACTCCAAATGGCAAGGCGATCCTTCGGATGCTGGGGGAAGCTTGGGAACAAGATAAATTGAAAACCACGCTAAAAAAGGTCCTAGTCGTGAAAAAACCTTCACGATTGGGACGAGGGGCAAGTATTGGTATCAAAAACATGTTAATCCAATGGGCTAAAGGTCCAAAAGAAAACCCAATGTCACGTCACTTATTTATAAAAAATGAGACAAATGACTCAAAATAAATGAATGACAAAACAACTCATGAGATCATGTCAAGTGTGTGGATAAAGAATGACGAATATTTTATTCTAAATATTTATTCTATCAATTAAAAAAGATAACTTTTTTAAAACTCAACTCAATAATTGGACTCTCACGAAACTTAAATATTGGAGACGGTCCTCGAGAAAATCTCATCGAGCTCGATTAATCCATCTATTGTTTGCTGGTGTGATAGCATGCGAAATGAGCACGGATCAGAACTCATCAACAAAATACTATCATATAAATATCTGTGCTCATAAATTTAGGTCCTCTATCTGGTTTTCACACAAACAAAACCCGATTATAGATTTTAACAGACATTTTTTGTTGCAGCTATCTAGGCCCGTCGACTATACCCATTCTTTCTCCGTAAACAATATCAATCTTTATTAACTCTTAAACGGGTCTAGTCTGAATGCATAGAAAAGGATGATACCTCTAAAACAACGCTAAGCAATGATTAATATATTGTGATTTGCAATAATGCCATCTAAGATTCTGCCACGAATCCAAATGCAACTTTTTCTATGGTCATAGGCCCACAAAACACGCATTACGTACAGTCCATATATGTTCATGCACTGCGTTACGCAGTATACATATACAAATATACTCCACTTTTCTTCTGTATTTTTGGCCCCCACTTTGGGAGATAAATGTGCTCATTTAAGTCATAATTCTTCCAATCAACCTTGAGTCATAGTAACACTGAAATTCACTGTAGCGTTTGGAGTTGTGTATAGCACCAATAAAGAAAAACTTTACTGTCCTTATATGCCAATATTGTTAAGTGCAGTACTACATCGGAATTTATTTTAAACTTTAAAAATTTGTGTCATGTCATATGAATAAATAATTAAAATTTAATAATTGAGATCAAAACAAAAGACAATTAAAGATCAAGTTTAAAGTAATCAATCATTCATTTTTAATTAAATATATACATGCATAATAACACAAGCCTCTTTTTTCATTTTAATTAACATCCTAAATATTTTGCAGTATGACAATGAACAGTATAAATTTGTTATAATTTGATTATATTGTTTCAATGTTATTGTGTTGTTGTTTTTTTTTTACAATGTTGTTTGATCAATGGATATGATATTGTCACATATTAATTTTTTGTTTTTATTTTTGTTCTTTTTCTCTTATAATGTTGAGTTGCCATAAAATGATTTTTATTATTTTGATTGTGAAATATGACACAAAAATAAAAATTGTCAAAATTTTATAAAGAAAATTTGATGCATTTCAATGACACTTGTTGTATTACCCCCTATAGAATGCCATTTAGTATATCCATTGGAGATGTTCTTAATAATCCTTTTACATAAAAAATTATCAAAAAAATTATTATTTGTTATACTATATTTATTATTTCTCTCATAATTATTACAATAAAATATATTTACATAAAAATATTTTTTTATCAAATTACATAAAAATTCAACATAAAATAAATCTATGTATTAAATCAAACCGTTTCTAATATTATGCGACTATTTGTCTCCATTAAAAAAATATTACAATTCACATTGGATTCGTCCATATTGATTGACTTATTCTAAACATGTTATGTGTTTAGATCGAGTAGATGGCTTATTACTACTATAAACAAACTTTTGGCTGGGTATCAATATTATCAATGTAAATAATGAATCAACAAATCATATAAATTTTTGGCTGTGTGTTAATTATTTGAAATTTTTGTTTATTTAATTTAATTCATTTACATATAAAATCGATATAACATAAAAATAAAAAAATTTAATACAGAAACTGTAATGTCACAAAAAATTAAATTATAAGAATTACAATCTTAAATATTCAAATTTGTTTAAAATATATAATTCTTAGGAAAACCTTGATGTATTCTTTCTATTTTTTAACAAACCTTTCTAATTTAAAATATATACTGTCTCCATTTCATATTAATTGTAACGTTTTTTTTATGAATTAAAAAAATTATAATTTTTTATTTTTTATAATATTTTAACATAAAAAATACAAATCAATGATATAATACATTCAACATATTTTTTCATAAGTAATACAATAAATCTCATTATCATAAAAGAAATTATTTTTTTTATAAAAATCCATCTAAATTTAATATTTATATAAATTTTCATATTAAATAAAAACGTTTCAATATTTAAATATTGAACATATATTCATATATTTTTTTATTACATTCTTACAAGGTGGTCACTCCACTGGAAACTTACCAGCATAGCCGCGTCGGTGAACACTACATGACATATATCCATCCATCCAATTCCATCCCTTCTTCACAGACCTGAACACATTCACATCTCTGCTCATTCACACAAACAATTACTCAACGGATCGATCATTCATTTTGTGCATACAAATTGCAACACCAATTCATCATTTCATCTCCATTAAATTCCCCTGTTCTTCCTCATTCTTCACTTCCCAATCAATTTTCCCATTTTCTTCCACATTTTCTCCATTCAAATACTCTGATTTGTCAGATTCATCAACTGGGTTTGGTTCAGCTGAGACAAAACCCAACTGGGTGAGATCCAAAGTTTTGATTTGTGGGATTTGTGGGGGAGATCGAGATTGGTGGTGGGTGACATTAAATGTGGGATTTCTTTTTTACCCCATGCTAGGAAATTTTTGGGGTGGTTCATCAAAGGCCGTAGCTTTGTCGTCAATTTGTTGATTCTGACTTGAAACAAGATTGTGATTATGATGTTAATGGTGGCAGTGTGTTCAGCATATACTGCATCCTCATTGGCTTACCGTTTCTCTCCCTAGAATTGGATTTGTGTGGGTGAAGAGGACAAATTCTGGTAGCTGGGATTTTGAGAAGCATGAGGTCTTTCCTCATAATCTGCTGATTTTCTGGGTTTCATTTACTCATCTTGGTTAGATATACTTTCTTCAGGTAATGTACCTCATTTCTTCATCTGGGTTGGTCCAATCTTGCTTCATTTTTTGTGGGTTTTGATTTGTTTTTGGTTTTGATATTGAGGAATCAGGTGGGTCTAAATCTGTTTATACTATTGTTGATTGCTGTTTTTGTTGAACTAGTAGCAGTATCATTTTTTTTTCTATTGTGAAATTCAAATGGGACACTGCACAATTTTTGTGGTTCTTGTTCAGTGAGTGAAGTGAGTTTGATTCATTATATCTTCTCCAACTCAGGAATAGCTTTTCAAAGATGTTGTTCTGCCTTTTTTATTTGTGATCTGTTGAAAAGTTTCCAGGGTGCTGGAAAGTGTTGGATTGAATGAGTGAGCTGATTTTTTATAATATTGTTGATTCTTGCTTTTTGGTTAAGCATCATATCAGATTCAATCTTACTTGTAAAGAGGATTAGCTGAGGTTTTGTGCTAATTTTTCCATTTCTGGATTTTCTGTTTTCACCTGATTCTAGAATAGAGTTGAATATATGGAAATAAATGTCAGCTATAAGACTAATCCATAGGTGTTTGTCCTTGCTCAGGAGTTTCTCATCTCAATATTCGTGGGCATTTCAGGCGTCACAATGGCGACAGCTCTTAGTAGACGATTTTCTGGTAATAATCAAGGTCTATCGGATCCCCTGGATTCTCCAGGCAAAGTTAAACCAGAGAAGGAAGATAACATAATCGGTCGGTCTCCATCTGACCTGGGGTATTTGTCTGTGAAATTCCCGTCTCGGCTACTTTCTACTGATGGTGGTTCTCCGTCAAAGCTGAGTCCAAATGAAAATGGTTTCTTCGTCGATAGCAGTTTAAGAAATCGGCAAAGGTTAACTCTGTTACTTCTGAGGATTAGTTTAGTGGTCATAGTGATTCTCGCATTAACTGGATCCTTTTGGTGGACAATCACAATTACCTCGTCATCAAGAGGTCACATATACCATAGCTACAGAAGATTGCAGGAGCAGCTCGTATCCGATCTTTGGGATATCGGGGAGCTTTCTTTGGGTCCATCTAAGTTGAAAGAAGTTGAACTCTGTTCTGAGGCGTTAGAAAATTTTGTTCCGTGCTACAATACTTCAGAAGCCCTTGATTCTGACAGTGTTGAGTATGAGCGCCGCTGTAGCTATGGAATGAGGCAAAATTGCTTGGTTTTACCACCTGTAAATTATAAGATTCCACTGAGATGGCCTACTGGAAGAGATGTCATTTGGGTTGCAAATGTTAAGATTACTGCTCAGGAAGTACTTTCTTCAGGAAGCTTGACCAAAAGGTAATTGGAAGGGATCTCATCCCTACAGGAACTATGCATTCCACTCTTCATTTTCATTTACGTTGCATCTTATTGATCATTTTCCTTTTCGATATTGTAGAATGATGATGTTAGATGAAGAGCAAATTTCCTTTCGTTCTGCTTCTATGATGTTTGATGGTGTAGAAGATTACTCTCATCAAATTGCAGAAATGCTTGGCCTCAGAAACGAGTCGAACTTCATTCAAGTTGGGGTAGGGCCTTTTTTTTAATCTGATAAGTATATGACCTCAAGCATATGTGTGGTGTGGAGCAAATGTATCGACTAATTAGGTGTAGGTTGTTGTTCTCTCCCTTGCTCTTTGCAAGTGGCTCAGAACTTCAGTGCTCAATGCCTTATTCTGGTTTCTGAAACCACAAATTAAAACCATTGGCTTTTGCCATGCAGCTTAATCGAAGAAAAAGGTGCTTTGCGAATTGTCTAACCTTTGCCACTTTCAAGCTGGGAAACCACAAAAAAAAAAAAAAAAACACTACTTTCTCGACTCTCAAGTCTCCACAATAATATCAATCAGAAGTTTTATGAAATTGCTGTAGGAGATGAACTAGCGCCGTTTGTATTTGGTTGTTATGGTGCTAATTTGTTAGTTTCCTGTGTTAAACTTTACCGCTTTAGAGTTAATAATATGTTCTGCTATTCTATTTGAGTTATTAAAAGTTCTGTAGATGCTTTCCTTTCTAGGTGCACAAATGTAACCAATAAACACAGGCAGATGAAACTGTAATTACACAGCAGAGCGTATTAGTAATCAATATTACTTGTAGAGTTCCTGTGTTGCTTCATTGTCTTCAAGCTAGGGAGCTGCCTGAGTGGTTGAGCAAAGACTGATGCTCATGACTTGAATTTACTTATTTTTATTTTTTTCATTGTTGCAGGTTAGAACTATCCTTGACATAGGGTGTGGTTACGGCAGTTTTGGGGCACATCTATTCTCGAAAGAGTTGCTGACAATATGTCTTGCAAGTTATGAAGCTTCTGGCAGTCAAGTGCAGCTGACTCTTGAGAGGGGGCTTCCTGCAATGATTGGTTCTATTACGACCAACCAGTTGCCATATCCATCTCTTTCTTATGACATGGTTCATTGCGCGTGGTGTGGTGTTGACTGGGATAAGAAAGGTACATTTTCTCTTTCATTCTGTTTCGATCACCTGTGAATCTTAGCTCTTCAAACGAGGTGTTGGATTGGTGAAATTCAGGATTGGATTTTGTACTGTGCGGAAACTTCAGAATAAAGATTCCGAGCTGTCAAATATTAGGACTTCTTTATCCCATATTAAAAAGGCTTTCTGGATTATTTTTTTAGAAGTTAAAAGTTTTTGGCTTTTTTAGGGTAGTGCCATTTTGGAGTTGCAGCATTTGGATAGGAGTGGCTGGGTGAGTATACGTATATTGTGTGCTTATGTATTACTTTCTTGTTTCTGTATGTCGTGATATGTGTTATGTAGTGAGTGGCATGAATGAACCTTCCTTGGGGTTCTGGCCCTGCATTTCAGTTTTGTCAACCGTGCCTTAAGATCCCCTTGCATAGCAGAGGTAGCATAGAAATAATGCAGAAGTTGAACTCTAGGGCTGTAAGAGTTAGACATTCCTTTTCTTCTGCTTTAAGATCAATTATTATTATTATTTATTTTATTCTGAGTACAGCTCGGTCGTGGCACTTCTGTTGCTGTTTCTGCTTTGGATACTTCTTTTCGCAGAATGTCTTTGATGAACATCTTATTTTTGGAATGCATAATGAATTTCAGCGCTGCTTTTTTTTTTTCGCAAAACTTCTTGTCTGGAGTTATTAAACGTAACTTATGGTAAAACTTGTAGCTTGGTAACCCTTTTTATGCTAAGACGATTTTACTTTTGATTCCAGACGGTTTATACCTGTTGGAGGTGGACAGGGTCCTGAGGCCGGGTGGATATTTTGTTTGGACTTCCCCTCTTACTAATGCTCGTAGCAAAGAAAATCAAAAGAGATGGAATTTCGTCCGTGATTTAGCAGTAAACCTCTGCTGGGAGTTATTGAACCAGCAGGATGAAACCGTAGTATGGAAAAAGACAAACAAGAGGGGATGCTATTATGCAAGGTCAGGGTTTTAATTGAAAAGCCACTCTTGTATTTATTTTTCTGCGTCACGAGGCGCATGCTTTGCTTCAAGGAGAAGTTGGTGGATCTGATTTGGTGTTTCTTTTCTTGTTCCTTTTCAGGAAACCTGGTGCTCTGCCGTCTATTTGCAGTAAGGGGAATGATGTGGAATCTTCTTATTATAGACCTCTTCAAAATTGCATAGGAGGAACTCGAAGCCGCCGATGGATTGCTATTGGAGATAGGCCAACATGGCCTTCAAGGACGAAGTTGAATGCAAATGAACTTCAGCTCCTTGGTATGTAATTGTCTCATAATGCCATAACAGTGTTTTCCCTGATTCCTTGGATATGATTGTATGGCGAAATTGTTAGATCATGTATTTGTAATTTATTTGGGTCAACTTTTTACTTCCTTTGTGCCTTATCATTTCATTTTGGTTCATTAGGTTTGCATTCAGAAGACTTGGCTGATGATTCTGTGTACTGGAACACTATAGTTCGCGACTATTGGTCGCTTCTCTCGCCAGTAATATTCTCTGACCATCCAAAAAGACCTGGAGATGAGGATCCATCTCCTCCCTACAACATGGTGAGGAATGTGCTCGATATGAATGCTCGTTTCGGAGGGTTTAATTCTGCACTGATGGATACCAAGAAATCAGTTTGGGTCATGAATGTGGTACCTGTTAACGGTCCTGACTATCTGCCGTTGATTCTTGATAGGGGATTTGTTGGTGTGCTACATGACTGGTAAGCTTCCACTTTATTTACCTGACAGATATCACTTACCTTTGCAATTGTTTTGACTGGTTGATTCTTCTGCATCTGTCATCTGCGGCTTTCATGCCCAACACTTCTATTGATGTTTATTTTTATTTTCTTCCCTCTTTTTGCTAGCATCTGCATGGAAATTGCAAAAAG
Organism: Drosera capensis; assembly: GCA_001925005.1. Lineage (NCBI taxonomy): Eukaryota > Viridiplantae > Streptophyta > Magnoliopsida > Caryophyllales > Droseraceae > Drosera > Drosera capensis. The sequence goes on from LIEC01011141.1 coordinate 45,573, forward strand.
TCAGTCATCCTTCATTTTCTGTGAATAAATGCCAGATTAGAGGAATAATTGTTGCATGAAATTCTAAAGTTTAGTTACTGATGGCCAAAGTTTAGGTCTCCTAAGAATGAAATCAGCGTAGATCTGTTCTTCTTTATGCTGGAAATCTTTGAGGATGTTTTCGACAATCAGATCAAACTGTCTTCTCAGGGAATGATATGTCATTGCAGTTCTTGTGCTTCCAAGAGGGAATTATATGTCTTGTAGAGAGATGCCATTTTTTGAACATTTTCCCTTTAGGCCCCTAGAAGTGATGTTAATCTGATTGGTGATACAAGTCTGGCAGAAAACCCTGATTTATCTCTGGGGATTCAGTCTAAATATAAACAAATGTTGCATAAAATGCTATCTTCTGTGCAACTTTCGATTTTAGCATAGCAAATTTCTGGACTCGAGGTGCTATCGCGTACACATGGTCTTAAAACCATTTGAAATCTTTTTTCAACTACCGTGTGGCTTAAAGAACTGTATATTTTTTGTATTTGTCCTGATCCACCTCTCCTAATGCTACTTGGTTTCCTTGTAGGTGTGAAGCATTTCCGTCATATCCTCGGACATATGACATGGTTCATGCAGATGGTCTTCTCACGCTTGAAACTCGAAAGAATCGAAGATGCACCATGCTTGATTTATTCGTTGAGATAGACCGATTGCTTCGTCCAGAGGTTAATTGGATTGTTATTTCTCTACTGGTTTTTCTTTATGTTGTTTCTTTATGTTGCTTCTCATCCTTGAAATGCAAGAGGTCATTATGGTATAAGTTTCCAATTGAAACCATTCGTGAAACTCTTTACTATGTGAACGACTAACAAGTGTCGTTGCAATATACATTATAGTCGTTCTGTAGGCGCTAGTTATTCATGTCATTACCAATTTACATATACGATAATAAAAAATATATAAATCTTGTTAGTTCAATATATTTTTTGTTATCGTGAAAGTGTTTCCTGCGTGGCCATCGTTTGTGCAACCGTTGGGAATTTTGGTATATGGGGTTCATTTGTGCTAACGTAACTGTGACATTGTAACAGGGCTGGCTGATAGTGAGGGACACTGCGGCTTTGATCGAATCAACAAGAAATATCACTGCCAGACTCAAATGGGACGCCCGAATCATGGAGATCGAGAGAAACAATGAAGAAAGACTCCTTGTCTGCCAAAAACCTTTCATGAAGAGGACATAAAATCACCTTGCTGGGTTGCTCCGCCTTTTTGTTTTCCAAATTACGTTCCAATCTTTTCAGAGGAACAAGCAACTTTGAACATGAGGAGAGAAGCATGATATACATACGGATTCAGCTAAAGCTCCTTTGAAGCCGCAAGGCGGTCATAGGATTCCTGTAATTACACGACTTGTGGGCGGGTGATCAAGAAAGACACAGGTATAATTTTACACTTGAAATTCCTGAATGCTTGTCTCAATTTTACGCCATATACGGTCACATATTTATTCAGATTGTCGTGAAGATTAGAAGAATAATAGAAGGGATTTCAACTTACAGCATGTATAGGGTAATGAGCAGTGATTCGGCTCTATTTTTGTTTCTCTTATAAAACTCCTGTATTCAATGTAGGTGAAAAAAATCCCATTTTATTTGTATTTTGGTTATCGTATTATACAGGTTCTGCGAAGCACAGAGCATGATTAAGTTCAACGGTAAACTGTTGAGCTAAAAGAAAGTTTTAACCTATGCTTATATTTCAACATGAAGGTTCATGTTACGATAAAGAAGTATGCTGTCGTAATGTACTTCGTGGTGTATCATTCTGTCGCCATAGTTGAGATAATTTGCAAATGCTGATGTCTGGAGTTCAGCAAGAACTCTTGATCAAACCACATGGACATACTCCTTAGCAGTTGGTTTAAAGGAGACTCGTTTCCAAACTATTAGTGTAGGGAAGATGTGATCCATTAGTGAATGTCATCTAACATAGGTGTTATGACCTCGTCGGTTTGCGGCATACTGATGTTCCTGAACTTAAACGTGAGCATTACTTGTTCCAACGATCGAGCTAGCAACCCCATCATCCGATAATCCAGTTGACTCAACAGTAGCTTCCATGATGACTACATGGCCTAACACAAGAAAGAACTTAAAGAGGTATAGTATCTGGAGGAGAATGGCCACAATTGTCGATCCGTATTTTCCCAAGTGATGATCCGATGCATGGCATTGGTCTAGGAATTCTAGTTCTTGATGGTATGACATCTGACGGACAACGAGTGATACAGTGAAGACCTTGGTTGACGGTGTTGTTGAGAGGTAGAACTCTAGTTCTTGATTGTTATCCGAGAACAAGGATTGAGATGTGTCAGGACGGATCAACAAGATGACAGTCGATTGACAGGCTCAGCGGCCTTCAACTGAGCGAGAAAAACCAAACATTGTACTAACATGAACGTGACAAAATCATAGTTAAGCTTTCCAGAAACGTAACTGACGACATCCAAATGATAGCAAACAAACATGATAAACCAATGTTGCAACTACCGAGTGCTCTCACTTCAGTTCATCTTCATCCATTTCCCATTCCCATGGCTCGACGACTCCTACACGCACTCACCAAAACCCTAATCCAAAAACCCTCAATCCCCAAAACCCTAATTCCCCAAATTCCCTCAATCATAAACCCAAACCCCTTCAATCCAAAATCCCAAACACATCCATTTTCAACCTCATTCCTAATCACAAAAACCCCAAAGAAATTCAAGCAAAAACGAAAAAAACCCGACAGCCCAAGAACCAATCCCATCACCCACAAATCTTCCCTCATCCCTCATTTTGAGCGAATCATCGAGCGCGATCATCGCCTCCGATTCTTAATCCGATCCAAACAGTTCATTTCCAAGTTACCCGATCGTGTTCTTCGATTGGATGACGCGGGCAAGCTTTATCGCGATCTGGGTTTTCCGAGGGGACGTAAAGTCACGAAATTTATTGAGAAGTATAAGGAATTGTTCGAGGTGTACCGGCATTGTGATGGGAAGATGTGGGTCGGGTTTACTGGGTTGATGGAGGGGCTAGTGGAGGAGGAAAAGAGGATCATTGATGGGTTGGAGAGGGAAAGGGTGATTGTGGTCAAGAAACTGTTGATGATGTCGAAGGAGAGGCGGATGCCATTGAGCAAGATTTATCATTGTCGGGGTTTGTTTGGCGTGCCGGAGGATTTTAGGGACTGGGTTTTGAAGTTTGAGGATGATTTTCGGGTCGTGAATGCAAGTGATGGGACGCGGATGCTCGAGTTGGTGAGATGGGATCCCAAGCTGGCGGTGAGTACGTTGGAGAAGGAGTTCGTAGGGGACGAGGAGAAGGTGAGGAGGGCGTTTAGGTTCCCTGTCAAGCACGGGAAATCGATGGATTTGGAAGTGGATGATGTAAGGAGGTTGGATTTGTTGAATACATTGCCTTTGGTGTCGCCTTATTCGGATGGGTCAAAGCTTGATCTGTGGACGTTGGAGGCGGAGAAGTATCGGGTTGGAGTCTTGCACGAGTTCTTGAGCTTGACGTTGGAGAAGAGGGCATCTATACATCATATAGTTGAGTTCAAGGAAGAGTTCAGTCTTACTAAGCATACGTACCAGATGCTTTTGAAGCAGCCGAGGACTTTTTACTTGGCTGGAACCGAGATGAATTGGGCTGTGTTCTTGAGGGACGCGTATGACGATAGTGGAAATCTGAAGATCAAAGAGCCGTTGGTGCTTTTCTGTGAGAAGCTGTATAAATATGCCGAGGTGCAGGATGATGAATCGAGTTCCAGAATTTCAACATGATAGTATAGCTGATAATTCGGGGTCGCTTATTTTAGTGGGAGATGATGTATAGGAACAGATGTATCACGTGGAAACTGGAGTTTCTGTATGTTATATTGGCGAGGAGAGTTGACATGTCTCCGGTTTTAGCTCTTCTGATTCATACATGGACTTTTCGCTTGGCTAAAAATAGATGCCTACCGAGGTTGTCTCCTTGGGTGATGCTCCTGATCGAAACAAGGGGTCCGGTGACAGGGTTGATTGCTGGAACTGGATCTCTATATAAATTATAACAGATGTTCGTCCAATATCACAATTTTGTTGCATCTTTAGTGCATACTTGAGCTGCGAGCTGATTCAACACCAGCTTGGTTGTGCCTTTCGTTGCAGAAGAAACAAAGCTGCAATGTATATTTGTTTCACCTGATCAGGACCATCGTTGTTTATTAAACGTATGATTATGAGAAAGAAATGCGAAAAGGTCAGCTCGATCCGATTTTGAAATCTTTTTCTATCTTCATGGGCTGATTCATTTCATATTAGATTCTTCACCGAGAATATGATCTGAACTTGCAGCAATGAAAAATATTTTCATTTTGTGTAGGAAATAGTAACCTGTTTCGTACCTGGTAAACGCGCGGTGTTCCTTCCATTCAGTTCACCGACAACGATATTGAACAAGCTCTATCGCTACTTGCATATCTTCAGGGCAGATGCACGATAGAAGCTAACAGTAAGATGATAATCCAGAGAGATGGATGCCTTCGTTAGTTGACGTTCGAAAGATTTTATGCAACTTATCAGAAAACAAAGAGGGATTGGCTCAATGGTAAATCACCTCCACCAAACTTTTGCAAACAAAACTGTAAGGGAAAACCCTGTATTATTGGCACCAAAGACCGCACTTGTTGATGAACGTAAACCCAGAGGATGTCTAGGTTGCACAAAACTTACAATACTTCTTGTGAAATGAACAAAGGATGCACTGCACATCACAGACAAAAAACATACCAGCTGTATAACGAGTTTTACAAAAAACATACCATATAACGAGTTTTTCCATGTAATGAAAAGAGTATAAGCTTGAGGAAAAAACTCATGTAATGAAAAGAGTATAAGCTTGAGGATGATTTCTTCGCATGAATTCAAGATGCCTAGTGTGAAGAAGATGGCATCGACGATGTCTTCACCACCGAGCGACGATGACCTTTGCTCTTCAACCTCATCCTGCTAGACTTCACAGCATTCGCATTGCCCCCCAGGGTCGTCGTCCTCTTAGCAGTTCGCCTCCAACTGGACAAGTCATTCTTCCCCGATGAAGCCTTAGCAATAATGTCAACTCCGACTTCTCGTGCTTTCTGCTGATTGATGGGTTGCTTGTTCAGATATGCCAGCTTAGGGAGAAGGCCACATACTGCCTTCCTAAGCTGCTCGTCGCTTAGAGAGCTGTGTATTGGGTTCCCCAACAGATTGAGGGCCACAAGGGAATGGTAGTTTGCAACAAGTTGCCCGATAGACTTTGTGGTCGTTATCTTGTTGAAACTCACGTCTAAGAGAGTCAGTTTCAGTAGCCTGTGTAATCCTTCGACCTCTCCAATCTTGTTTCCAGCAAGGTACAACTCCTTGAGCAATGGGCAGTTCGAAAGCCCTGCAAATTCTAAGCTTTAGAAACAGCGGCGGAAAGATACTAACACAAGAATCAAAGAAAACACAAGAATCACAGAAGGGAACCATGTTGGAACAAGGGCCTACCATGCCCGATACGAGAAATTCTGTTGTAACTGAGATTGAGCACCCGTAATCGAGTAAACTCTCGCAGACCTTCAATGGTGCTAATTTTGTTTCTGGATAAGTCAAGAACGTGAAGCCCCTTGGGCAGTGAGCCGGGAGTCAAGTGAGCTGCAAAACAAACAAGAACGACGTGTAAGCAGTTGGTCAGAACTTGTTCGTGAGGTTCATTTTGTTTTTTTCAAGGGCTCTTCACCTATATTATTGTTAGATAGATTGACTGATCGAAGCCTCCAGAAGTGTGAAATAGTAGGTAATGCTCTCAGTCCCATTCCTGATATGTGCGCCACAGTAGAAGATGAATTAAGAGACTGGACAACACTGTTGGCGTGCAAGACATCTTCAGGTAAGTTTAATTTTGCTTCGTGAGTTGACAAAGTCGCCGGTCTTGCTTGTGTCCTGCTCGTCTCAGGAGAAGGTGGAAAAACAATGCCCTCATTATCAAATTCTCCATCAGCAGGAGTTGAAGACTCAATCTCAAGATCATTCACCCAATCTTCTATTCTCTTCAAGGGAGATGACTGCATGGAGAAAGCAACCCACTGATTCTGAGGCCATAAACTCGAAACCCCGCCTTGAAAAACATTACTTTCATCATCAGGTTTCGCTGAGAATGAGAGAGGCGACTCAGGCTCGACCAGCCCCTTGGCTCGGCTAGTTTCTAGGGTGTCAGACGAGTACCCACCAAGCTGATTAAGAGGAAACGGTGTGGTTTTCGTTGGCCATGGCTTTTGCAAGTTTCTATGGCTCCAGAGAAACAGCTTCCACCACAATTTCCGGCTTCTAGATGGAAGGATTTGGCTTGAAGACTGCTTCTTCAGGATTACTTTATCAGCACTATGGTGGCTGAAGTTAGACAAATGGCTCATAGGACTGCCCTTGAAGACATCTTCCCTCCCTTCCTCGGCTAACTTCTGAAGCTCTTCAAACGACTGAGACTTGGAAGCAGGAAACTGATCAGCTATCTTCTTGAGAACTTCTCGTGTATCGAGGCTAGAGCATGATCTCTTGAGCTTCGGCGATGCCCACTGCTCTCTCGCAGCCATCCCAGGATCACTGAGGTGTCCATCCTGAATCTTGTCAATGCCGTCATCACCATCTTTTTCTGTATTTATCTCAAACTGTTCCTCAACATCTTCAGCAAAGGACTTGGAAGGATCATTCATCTTCATCCTTCCAAGTTCAAATTCAAATCCTTGTGTAGTCAACTTGTGTCCATTAGCTTCCAGATCACCTGCGGAGATGCCTCTTTTCCTTGTTGATTTTTCATTATACTCATCTTCGCCTTCATAAGCAGTCTCACTAGCTTCTATTTCTTCTGCATCGCGGTTTATGATCTCGAGAGGTCCAAAGGCGTTGACAGAGGTAGGATCCAATGTACGCTTATCAGTAGATGCTACAGGTTGCTCCAGCTGCTTCACCACTGTTGTAAGCCCATTATTATTCTTAACCTTGCTCCGGGAACTGCCATCTTTCTGCAGTAAAACATGTTAAATAAGCAATTTACACAATGGAACACTAGCAAAAGCATTATCGTATCAAGATGACAGAAAATCTAAAACGCCAACCAATGGATCTTTACCTTATCTTTCTTCTTCTTCCCGATTGATGAGAAACAACTGAAGAACGCCATTTTCAAGAACAGAGAATAGGTGAAAATCACTATTCTCTATCAACTCCTCCTAGTACACTTCCCTTGACAATATAATACCGACTCACATGTTTTAGTACTCACACTCCAATCTCTGCTAGCACAACCAAGTAGACTGAATCCACGATACCATCGACGACCAAACTCGAACTGGCGTTAGCCATAATCACTTGGTACCCAACGAACAAATGGCCGGAAGAGCCGATCAACCGCGGCTGGGCCAGAGTGATCGTAAGCACAGGAAGTTCGCTTCACAAACTTTTACACTGCATATACATTCAAGCAAGCAAGAAATAGTCAATCTCAGAAAAATCCCATGTCAGATTGCCAACAAGTACTTGTAATGTTGTTTTCTCAAGAAACAAAGCAGCTGAACATCTCTCGAATCCCCAGAAACAAAACAAAGGAATCATATGCAGAGTGGTTGCTTACTTGCTTTTCCACAATCCCAGATAGTTGGAAGATATACTACAATGAAATATTAATCAATTTAAAAGATCAATAGATTTCAATACACATAGCAAAAAGAAAAAAAAAAACCCAACAAAACACAGCAAAACACACTCAGATTCCAGATTTCTCAAAGTACCCAACGCACAATTCCCATCAAGAAAGTCACATCATCTAACTTCAACCCCACGAATTCCCATCATCAAAATCCCATAAAAATCAAACCTTGGATCACAAACAAGACTACACAATCCCATTTCTTTTCCAAATCTTGTTTTTTGGGTAAAATCCCTTTATGGGTTACCTGTGAAGGTCCCAGAATTGTGGGCAGGCAACAGCTAAGCAAAGCCAAGAAGAATAATACAAAAAAGAATCAATCAATGGTGTGATTACACGATATGAGATTCGATCGAATAAGATGCAAAGTGAATAGAAATTTCCCCAAGTGAATGAAAAAATAAAATTGAAATGAGGAAAAGAAGTGGGGAAGTTGGGTTGTGTTTTGAGAACAGAAAGACAAAATTCCACGCGGCAGAGAACAAGGCTTCATTTGCTTGCATATTGCTTTTAGAAACACTCTTGAAATTGAAACCACTCAACAAAAATCAAGGCATCCAGTTGAGTCAACTTATTCGGTTTAGGATTCTCGTTTTAAATGCAGTTATCTGTTTACTGGTTATGTATTGTACTTGACCCGTTTCAATTTAGTCATTTTCCCGTCTCAAATTAAATATGAAAAAAGTTGATCATATATGATTATTAAAGAATTAAATTTAATTTGATATAAATGAGTCATTTATTTTTTGAGTGTGTAAATGGTAGAGAAGGATGGAGAAAATTGATTATAAAGTCTCGACTTTCACGCTGAATGATATATGGACGTTATGTCTTTACAAACCAAATCCGTGACAAGAACAAATAAACCAAAGGATTTTTGAGGTATAGAAATTAAGAAACTATATAAACAGTAATCATATTTAATACTTTACGATTTCAAATACATGTTTACATTACAACAGTGAAATAAAAATAGTCCAGATCAAATGTTACATTAAACAAAAATAGACATCTGATTTGATATAATTTTCAAAAACATGTGAGACTATCTACTGAATGCAAGCTCGCATTATGACCCTCTAGGGACAACCGAGGACATACCTCAAAACGAAAGACATAATCGTAGTAAAAACAGTTCAGCAACCTAAGGTGTATGAATTTCATTTATAGGGTTCTCTCGTTAACGGTTTTGCTAACCATCAAAAGTCCCTAACATATTTTTATAATATGATAGAAAAATACAAGCGTCATATCATACAGTATCGTTTTATATTGTTTTATATGTTTTCATATCGTTTTTATGAGTCGTTCTTTTTGTATTTGCTTATGGGTTCACGAATTGACTCAAAAGACAACTTCAAAGATACAATCGACTCAGAATATAGAGACAGAATGCTAATCGTCGATCGAGTTACACATGTTTTCACATTTTATTACCATTCGATCCAATACCTCGCATCTTTCATGCACTGCACCTCTTGTGCTTTTCAATGTGGTTCGTGATAAATTGAATATAAGATCTTATATTAGATCAAATCGTTACCCTTTAAAACCATAGAGTATTTTTTTTTTTCCTGAATGGAGGGAAAAATACAGTAATTTGACTCTTCTTTCTCCCTCCGACTCATTTAATCCTATCCAAAAACAGTAAATTGCCACATCTAATCCTATCCAAAACCTCACCGAGGCCCAAAGCCCATTGGGCCACATTGATCTCTACTCAATTCCCAACTCTCTCCTCTCCCCACTCACACACCACCGCCACACCACATCCCTCCAACACCTATGGCAACCACCGCCGTCGACGCCCCTCCACCACCACCGCCTCTCACCGTCGACTCGATCCCCTCCTTCGACCTCCGATTCCTCTCGCAATCCGACCTCGTCTCCCTCACCCGCCTCTCCGCCACCTTCTTCGACCACAGCCGCCTCGACGACTTCGTCATCCCCAAACTCGACAAATCCGTCTTCAACGAGTCAGCAGGCAGCCGCAAACAGACTTTCTCTCGCCTCTGTCTCGCCAACCCTAACACAATTACCACGAACACAACTAATACTAACGTTAATGGTCTCGATTTTAATCGCAGTTTAGGACAGGGGACGGATTGGCGTGGTAATGATGTTGAACGGGTCGAGAATGTTCGTATCGTTTCGCTTCTGAAAAAACTCTTCAACTCTGAGTCAATTGATGAAGAATTGGGGGATGAATCGAAGGAATTGGTCCCGATTGGGGAGGAGGGAAAGAGTGAGGAAGATGGAATTAGGGTTAGGAAGAGAGGGAGGAGGCCGAAGGGGGAAACGGGGGAATTGAGGGAGGATGTGATAGCGAGCAACGCAGTGGTGGTGTATGAGGATGGGGAAGAGAAGGAGAAGGAGTTGGTGAATAGGAGTGGGAATGTGGTTGATTTGGTGGAGTTGGGGAAGGTTGAGGATCTGTATGGGGAGGAGCTGAGGCGGAGAACGGAGGGGTTGAAGGGGGATGAGGAGCTGTTAGGGTTTATGAGTCGGTTAGAGGGGCAGTGGGGGAGTAGGAGACGGAGGAGACGGATAGTTGATGCAAATGAGTTGGGGGGTGCATTGCCGAATGGTTGGAAGGTTATTATCGCGATCAAGAAGAAGCAGGGGAATGAGTGGTTGTTTTGCAGGAGATATATCAGGTTTATTGCCGTCTATGATAATGTTTCATGGTCTCTATGTGTTTCATTGAAGTTGAAGTTTTTATTGCAAGTCTCTAGGATGTTTTGTAGTCTCGATGCCTTTTATTGATGTTGGATTCTTTTTCCAGTCTCATGTATTCTATGGCATCGTGTTTTTCGTTATAGGAAGTTTTGGTGTTTGAAGGACATCTGGTGAATATGCAGAGAGTTTATTATTATATGCAGAGAAAATTCACCAATAAATCCTGTTTGAATGATGATGGATAGATAAAGTTTTGGCATTTGCTAGTTAGAGCTCATGGGCAGGATTACTCGCTTTACTTGATTCTTTACGATTTTTAGTGTGTCATGAAGTTGGTCATGGCTGCATGGATAATCTAGCTAATCATATCTACCTCTAATGATGGAAAAGGCAAAGACTTTCTGAGGATTCATGCACTTGAAAACTTTTTACTTGGTTGAACCTGAAAGTTCACTTATTGAATTTGATTAACAAGAAGAAGAAACAGAATAAGTAAACAAGAATCCGTTGTTAAAATTGGATTTCAACTCCTCAGCTTTTGGAACTTTAAGAAGAGTTGCTCTTCATAATCTAGAAGTATTTTTGTATCTAGTTTTTTAAGTTTGGCATTTAATCAATGATCATTCTTTCCATAGTTACTGTCCTAGTGTGCTAATGAGCTCGGTTCAGCTTGTTGAGTTGAGCTCTTTGGAGGTGTTCCATTTTGTTCTCTTTTTCCCCCACGCAAGTTTTGGTCCATCACACACTGATAGTGAATAGTGATAAATGAGGAGATTGATTCAACAGGAAAGAATGGATTTTTTGTGTGTCCAGGGGTCCTTCTGGGAAGCTGGAGGTAGATAGAGAGCCTTAGTATTGGTATATAAGTGGTCTTTTTATGGATTTTCTTTGAGCTGCCATTTTTCATTGCATGCCGAGGATTTTTGTCAAGGTTATTTTGGATAGGAATCATTATTGTTGGTTCAATGTTTTAGATAGGATTTTCATGGTACAACAAACCCCCAACCCATGAACCACCAATTCAACCCATGAATCGGAACCACATCTCCCCCATCATTGCCGCCGTCTCCACCATCACCCATGAATCAGAATGAACCGCACAGTTTAGAGGTGAACCGCACCGGTTTTGGGTGATCTGGTTCCAGTTCATGGGTTGAATCGGTGGTTCGGAAGAATAAGTTGAACCGGCCAATTCAGGGGTGCATTGGTACATGGAAGGCATTTAATGAACTGATATAATAGTCTGTTGTACAAAGTGAACATTTAGCTTTTATTGTGTCAATGTTTGATAGATTGGATACCAAGAAAACTTCGATGGTGTTGGGGTGTGTGTTCTGCAGTGTTAGATCTAGTTGGTCTCAGTGCTGATGATGAAATGGTAAATCCTACAAGTTCAGAAATCTGTGGTGAGTGTCTTTTCTATGATGACTTAAGTTGGGCAATGCCTAATATTAACTGATTTATTATGTGTGCATTGGCGGGTCACTGTTTTCTGATCATGCTAGTTATTTTCTGTGCAGTCCTAAGGGCAGGCATTTTGCCACATGTAAGGAAATCTCATCGTATTTGATGTCTTTACATGGCTTGCAAGATATGCACACTGAATCCGCAGACCAACAAAATGTGAAACCTTTGGAGCAACAAACTGCAATACCTCCACCAGTGAAGAAACCAACTCCCAAATTTGTTAGTTCCTTCTGATTTTTCTTTCTTGTTACCCTTTTCCATTTTTTCTTCTGTATCTTCTTTCTTTTAATCTTCCCTTTAAGCTGACTGAATTGAATTCATAGCAGGATGGAGATACTCCTCGAAAGGTCAAGACTCCCAGGGCATCCTTCGCTACTCCATCCAGTACTCATGAAAAGCCGCTATCTCTGTCGGACAGTGTCTATGCAGGAATTCCATCTGGAGCTGATATTTTGAAGTGCCACAAGTGCTCGACACCTTATGCTAAAAAGGAAGGCTTATTGCATCACCTTTTATCCTGTCACAAGAGAAAACGGCGCAAAGCTGGTGAGCCTATGGTGGATGAGGTGCTAGCAAGTGGTGGCAAATATGAATGTCAGTTCTGTGACAAGACATTCACTGAGAGGCATTGTTATTTTGCTCATGTTGGAATCCATGTTAAGATGTATGAGAAGAGTATTTTAGGGTCATCGGGAACTGGAACAGTTCAAAATATAAACGGTGACATAGATACATCTGGATCAATGGTAGCTTCTGCTTCAAAAACTCCTCATATGACAGCCAAATTACCAGTTATTTCTCTCCAAAAACATCCAGCAGCTGGTTTTGGTGCCAAACCTGAGTCTGGGGACTTTAACAGCCGACTCGACAATGTAGCTCTTGACATTGTACAGAAGCAGACTTCTGAAAACCAGAACTCTTTGCTTGGACAAGCTCTGAATGAGTCTGATGCATTGAACAAGACTATTGATCTGCTGAAGGTGGACAAGTTTGTTGACATGTCTTCTGGCGAGTATTCCAGTGATGAGAAGGATTCCATGTCTGATGAGGATGATGATATCGATGAGTCTTCTAGAAGAATGACTATTGACAATCATGATTCCTCTGGCAAGAACGATGGTCTGGTAGCAAAAGCTAACAGTTTTGATGGCCATGCTGCCACTGGCATGGATTTGGAGCAGGGCGACGGGTCCGAGTCTGAGGGTAGTCTGAGTGATGGTGATTCTGAAACAACTTGTCAGACGGATAATGGGAAAAGGGGTCAATGTGATGAGGGGGCTTTACTGGAAGATACTGCTGAGCCGAGGCTTCAAGCCGGGGTTGATACTGATGCAACTGATATGATTGGGACTGATGATTGTGGTGTGGAAGATGGCGTGAATGGGGTCATAGGGTCCATGGTTAAAAGTGATACAGTTGAAAGAGGCTCTGGTGACGGTCTATTTGACGATCTGCCCACATGCGAGATTGAGACCTATGTAAAAAATGCCTGTATCGACTCAATGAAGGAGCCATTCATGGAGAATTTTAACTCTCAGAATGATGAATCAACTGCTGATGCGCTGCCACAAACCAGAGGAGCTGTAGCTTGTACAGTTGACTCTTTTCCAGCAAGCTTTTTCGATGTTAACCAAAGTACGCCTGAAAATGTTTCAGGCGTCAGTCCACAGAAGGCAGAGCAGCCGAAATCAGACCAAGGAAGTGCTAGCAGTATGTTATTTGCTTCTGGCAGCAGCAAGAGGGATGGAAGCTCCAGCTTTGCTACTCATAGTCAGCAGGAAAACATGTTCTCTCTTGGGAGGCAAGCACTTGCTGATGATTCTAATGTGTTTGAAACTTGTGACAACATTTTAAAGGATCCACCGCGGGAAATGGTTTCTAAAAGTATATCCAGCCTTTCGGTGAGTGATCACGTGCAAAAATTTACCGATCGGATGCGAAATGCTGATCCTAATGTCAATGCTGTTCCTGCTGGTACTAATACAGCTAGGCTTCCTGAACTTGATAAGATAGGTAGCTCAATGAATAATGAGGTGATGCTGGATTTTGTGGGAAACACTGCTCAGCATGGAATGATTTCGGAGAGTTCTTCTCCGTTTTCGTTATGGAATGATCAATCGTACAATGTTGGGCACGCCCACGCAGGAGGTTATGATAGCTCAAGGGAGGGCGCCAGACAAGAAAGGGCTCGCCAAAACGATTCACTTAGCCTTGCAGGTTATCAGCAGACTTATGACTTGGGTTATAACTTAAACAAGTCTTATATCGGCACAGGGGAGGAGCTGTCCAGACTAGATGCGTATGATCATCGCAGGGATACTGACTTGATGATTGGTTTTGGCAACAATGAGACCAGAACCAATCAGCATGTTGCAACAGAACATTTGTGGAGGTCTAATGATGAGAGGGTCATGCCCGGTGGTTTAGGCGATTCTTCATCTTCACATGCTCATGTATCGGGCTCGTATCGTGCATTTGACATTCTCATGGACAAGGTAAAATGCCAGCATTTTCTTCATTCCAGCAATGTTTTAAACCAAGTGTGCCGCATCTTTATGTAAAGTGGTCTTAGGTCCTCGGTCCATCACATTGCCTCAGCACATGTCTGAGATGTTGTGTGTGATTCTTCGTGCTCTATTGGTGAACTCGATTAAACCAGTTTGCCAGTTATTATTGATTCCATTCGTTTGATTCAGTATAAATATATATTTGAGCAAGTTTCCTGTTTGATTGACAGGGTGAAAACGAATTGTTTGGTGTAAACGAGAAGTTTGACGCATTATCAGGCTTCGACAGCCTGAGATCCGCAGCAGTGGAACCGATGGAATTCAGTTTCCTGACCGGTCCTAATTCCAGTACGCAACTGGAGGAGCCGAAGGTAATGTCGTATAACACCGCAGAGATGGATCAAGGCTTTGATTCCTCTCTCTGGTTCAGCAAGGGAACCCCAAACATGATGGGGGGGCATGGACAAGCCACCATGTGCGTCTGGTGCTGTAATACGTTCCATCTAGACCCGGCTATTGCTGCCGAGACACAAGGCGGTTCGATCGGTCATCTTTGCCACGCTTGCAAGGACCGGATGTCCGGCCGGTATATGTAAAGGGCCTTGCTCATAGCATCATCAACTCCAAGGAGCTTTCATCCTTCGATCCAGTTTGCTTAATCCTGCTCGAAATGGCTTTTGTTTGTCTAGCGTAGGTTATATTCAGTAGTCTAGCGATGTACTTAAGAAGCATGAGGATTTGATAAACAGCATGTATTTTAGCGCACTGGACTTGTTTGCGCGTGTAATCTTATCTGTATAATATGCAGGGTCTTAACCCGTATCTGTGCTCATACTGATGTCTTATCGTGATTTGGCTTGATGTCATGTGGTTGGCAATAATCAAACCGTTGCAAACGGAACGGAAAGAGTGAAACATAAGGTCATTTTGGTCTTCTCCACGTGCAAAGGATTTTTCACCTTTTCTGATTTTCTTACGAGTCAAACCATAATCAGTCATAAACTAAAAAACACAGAAAATCTCTACGACAAAAAGGTCGAAAACAGACAAATCGTATTCATTCATCGTCATCTACACACACCCAAAAAAGAACCCCAAATTAAATCCCCAAATGTCAAAGATTCTTCCTTTTTCCCCTAATCGACCTTCAGAGGTCCAATTTCGTCAAAATCGTCTCTGGGTTCACTTCATTTTTTCAAATTGTTGATTTACCAATTCGATTTTTGGGTTTGATTGTGATTTTTGGGGTTGAAATTTGGGGGATTTGAATGAAGGATATGAGGGTTTGGGGAAGTGGGTATGTGTTCTTGGTGGTGGTTCTTGCTGGGAAGATGGTGCTAGCTGAACCCTGTTTGGGTTCCGGTTCGGAGTCGGGTTCGCCGGTCGGGGTTTGCCCGGTTGGTTCTTTGGGGGATTGGGTGTTAGGGTTTCCAGATTCGGGTTGTGATGGGGAAGATGGAAGTGAGATCTTGGAGGCTGTTGAGGTTATTGAGGTGAAAAAGAATTGATGATAGTATATTGCTTTTTGTTTGTGATTTTTTTTTTGAATATTGTATTGTTTGAATTGAATTTGGTTGTGGGTAAAGTTTCGAGATCCTCGGCGCGTATAAGCTGTGTGAAATGGTTCTGTTGTTGTTTATTAGCCCGTGAAGTCGATTTGTCGACTTTGATTATGAATTATGATTCTTGGTGGTGACGGTGTGATGATCGTTGTCTTTGTTCTTGATATGCTTTGATGTTGGCTATTGTTTTTCTTTGATTCAAGTGATCTGCTAGAACTGTCCTGGTGCTGAATTGCGTCAGCGGTTTTCCTCATCTTTTTGTTGGTGCGAATCAATTATTGCAATAGGATTGAAGCAGTAGCCGGGACTGGTTTTCAGTTTCTTTGATTGGGTAAGTTAGTGTTGAAAGCTTGAAAGAAGTTGTATACGCGGCTGTGATTCGACCCTAGTTCTGATCCTCATGTGCATTTTTGCTTATTGGGGATGAAAGCTGGCCTTGAACATTTCATACTTTATATCAATCAGCAATGCCTTCAACTCTGTATGTCATAGAACTTCCAA
Organism: Drosera capensis; assembly: GCA_001925005.1. Taxonomy (NCBI): domain Eukaryota; kingdom Viridiplantae; phylum Streptophyta; class Magnoliopsida; order Caryophyllales; family Droseraceae; genus Drosera; species Drosera capensis. The sequence continues at coordinate 62,025 of LIEC01011141.1, forward strand.
ATAATGCTTTGATAGAGTAGTAGCACATCAGTAGAAAGGACATCTTCATACAATATCTTTGGTTACTTATAATGCTTAAAACTTTGTTTTTCATTTCATGCGTCTGTTATAAATAGCTTGCTTCATACTTACGTTGTCTGCTAGAAGTATCACTATGAGACACAGTTCATGTTTAATTCATGATTTGTGGGAGCATCTTTCGGTGATTACATGACCAGAACTATCTGTTTCAGCAGCTTCTGTCAATACTTTAACATAGCAAGGGTGATTCGTCTTTTTACATGGAACAAGATTCACATGATTATTTCAATCTTATCAATCTGTTCGTACTATTTTGTCTTTTATTATTTATTGATGCTTGCAGCATATCGTGCTTGTTCTGCAGGGAGGTGAGCTAGCTCTGCAGAAGGCATTGCATATGGTTTACAGTCGAACACACAGATATGTAGCCATTCTCTTCTATGCATCTTGGTGTCCTTTCTCTCAGGGATTCAAACCGAGCTTTTCAGCCTTAGCCTTTTCATTTCCCTCTGTACCTCATTTCACAATCGAAGAATCAGCTGTTAGATCAAGGTATGAGCTTGGAGAGCATAAAGCCTTGATGGTATTCTGAAACATCTTTTTCTTGAGACAGTATAACAGCTTCTGAATTTTCGCAGCATACTTTCTAAGTATGGAGTCCATGGGTTTCCAACTCTTTTCCTCCTGAACTCAACTATGCGCGTCAGATTTGGTGGTTCGCGCAGTTTCAATTCAGTTTCATCTTTCTACAGTGGCGTCACTGGTGAGGTTCCTTGCTCTGTGTCAGTTATATGATATTGCCTTCATGCTTTTTTCAGAAGTGCTTCGATGTTCAACTAGCTAATCCCATATAACGGGACTATTGGTTTACTATTGGTGTTGCGTCTTTTTTTGACCCTCTATGGTCTTATAATTGCTGTTGTCTCTAATCTTTGGGTATCTGTTCTGCCAAAAGGATGAAAAACGCTCAGTAACAGACAAAACGTAGCTTGAGCAGATATCCGAGCCTTTAGAACCACCTGGCAGTACCCAACTGGATAATGTCCAGCTGATAGTAGCTGACTTCATATAATGTCCAACCAGCTTACCCAAGAAACATCTGAAGACACATATTTGCATTTTACCCTGATATTTTTTAACTCCATAGCTTGTTGGATGTGTTCCTATACCACCAGATTCCAAAAATGAATGTTCATAGTGTGCCGGCTTTTCCCGTTTGGAAAATTTTGAGATTAGAGTCCTATAGTATATTATGACAAGGTTTAGATTTCTAGAGACATAATCGTCATCTCTGGAGCTATGGGTTAGAATTTGAGTAATGTCACTTATGTTGCCAATATGTAAAAACCCCGGAACTACTTCTTACTGCCTAGTGCATAGAACGATACCAATGAGGTTGGTTTGTGACTGCAGGGGTAACACCTGATCAACTGCATAGCAATCCTCCTAACAGTGCCCAGCATCCATCATGCCGGGACAAAGCTGAAGATGCCGAAGAGGAAAATTGCCCATTTTCATGGGCAAGGTCACCAGAGAATCTGCTTTGCCAAGAGACATACCTTGCTTTGGCGTCTGCCTTTGTGTTGTTGAGATTGATGTACCTGGTTTTCCCTTACCTGCTCGAATTAGCTCGTTTTGTTCGCAGACTACGCATGCAAAATCCCATAATCCAGAGCTTAAGGGACCATCTATTGGCATACTTGAACCGTGGAGTTCATTCACTCACTTGCATAAGCCGTCCTTGCAAGAGAAGCAATTTGCACGAAGGAGCCCTAACTGCTCGAACATGGGCTTCCAAGTCGCTAGCTTCAGCAGTTGCAATTGGCGATGCAAGCACAAACCGGGGCAGGACAATAGGCGAAAACCACTGATTTCTGGGTTTCTTCTATGATTTCTTGTTTTGAGGATTTATACCTACGCCCAAGCATGGACATAGCAACTGGGGTTTAATTCCAAGGTTTCTATCATTTGATGCTCCGACTCCATGGGACGACAAAGAACCACGACAAAGAGCCTGTCACCAGGGGCATCACATTCGATGTTAGATGTTGTGCTTCATCGTCAACTTCCCGTGTTGTTGCTCATTGATGTGATTTAGCTTTGTTCTTTGTCCTCGAGGAGAGTTTCTGCATCTAATGTCGGGCTCAAGTTGACTTGGTTTCTAAGCTGCAACATTGCTGTGGTTGCGTTTGTATTATTACTTGCCGCTGCACAACTGACCTACACTAGCAGCCTTTTTGGGTTCTGTATATTCTTTTAGCTTGAAATTTAGTAGAAATTAATATGAACGTCGAGAGCAAATAATGATTTGTCTGTGTTAAATAAGTGAGCTTGATGTAAGATTTCACTGTTCAGTTCTTGATTTAACAGGTAAAGAAAGTATGTAAAAATTTCTTGAGTTATTCGAGACTCAAGCTCTGGTTTTTCGAGACCACAGTAAAGAAAGTACATCAATCTCTTGATAGCCTCTGAAAAATGTCGACCAATGTAGAATCTCAGTGTACAAAATATGTAAAAATACGCAATACTATATGAACAGGTGATTAAAAGAAAAAAGGGTTTATACAACCGCACAAAAAGAGAAAACCACAACCAACCAAATCAACTAAAAAGAGCTCAGAAACAACACTAATACTGATATCCAAAGATCACACAGAATCAAGCCAGCAATCATCTTATCACGCTTGTCCAACCAAGCGCAGCTCGACCAAACTATCTCCATATAGTCCTATGGTCATATTTGCTTACCCAGTTCCATATCATCGAAGTCTCACGACAATACAAGATATATCGTCTTTGCTTTTCCTGTTGACAGCTTCTGTGGTTAATTGTTTAGCTGCCTTTTGTGGATCTTTTATCCTTCTTGCAATATCAACTGCCTCTTGATTTTCCATTACCTGTAAAAACAATGCTAAGATTCAGAAATCTTCTTCGCGAGAAGAATCACGTGCATCGATGGCAAGATAAGGCTATCACAGCAGAGTTTAGACGATCACCCCTAGATGTAGATTAGCCAGCCGAGATAAAGGCAAATCTATGTTCAAGATAGTTCCATTATCTATTAGTATAACGATAATGTCGTAGTGACATTATGCAGTTTAGAGAAATAAATCACCTTCCACAAGCCATCACTAGCGAGAATCAGAATGTCTGTGACTGCATCAATGGTCGCATTTTGTACTTCAGGATCTGTCCTCATATGCGATTTAAGCATCCTGTCTCCAAATGCTCGTGAAACAGCAAGTTGCCCGTCTACTCTAGGCACATCTCCTGAGAGGGGAAAAAGCAAATATGATATTAAACATATCAGCATATCTTATTTAACAGATGACAGGCAGTGGCCAAAAGATATGTGATTAGTACCTCCAAAGTTTGAGATAAACCCGCCTTTGTCTTCGATGCTGCGTCTATCTAGGTTGGGCTCATGGTCTACTGTCATTTGAGTGGCTCGACCCCCTCGAGAGATAACTGCCCTTGAGTCACCCAAATTCGCTACCCATAATCTTTTTCCATTTATCAGAATCGCGGTCACAGCAGTAGACCCACCAGTTCCCATCTCAAAACTAGAAAGAATGGCCTGGTCAGTGCGCTCATAGGCTTTTGCTATTGGTGTCTGAGGATTCGCCCAAAAACCTCCCTACAAGTGGATATAATCCTGTTATCGCACGATGAGATGAATCCAGGACATCTAGATCAAAACAAAAGTTTCATACAATGAAACAATGAATGCACCTCTCTTAATATGTTTTCGAAGAGATGTTTCTGAAGGTATGTAGGAACTTGATGTCCGTCATGGCCATCGAATATCGCAAACAGACCAAGCTCGTGCTCATGAATGTGCATAAACTTTGCTACATGATAGTCCTCCATGGGATGATTCGCCTTCCCCTTGACAAGACTGTACCCGTACTTGATTTTGCCTTCAACGTTTCTTCCTTTACCGGAGCTGCAGGTATCCTTCGTAGATCAAAGACAAGCACAAAAAAAGGAAAGAGGTGAGTGATTACTCAGAAAATGCGTCTCACATTTCAACACATTAACATAGTTCTGATAAGCATCTAGTATGTCCCATATGAACAGCTAGTTTCAGCTTAAATATGAAGTTCAGCTGGTCCGACCCTAACAGAGAACTGGCGCGACACACAGATAGAACCCTGTTCAAAGTTTGAGCTCCGAGGTATACATTTAGAACAGAACACCATGCATGTCCACTCTTTGCATTTCGTTAAGGTACTACAATGCTCCCGATTCAACCCTGCAGGCACTAAATGTATAGACTGTCGAGTAAAGTAACTTACTCTTCTGAAAACTTAACCTTTGTCGACTGGAAGACTACAAATATGTCCTATAGCTTAGCACATGACCTAACATAAACACCCTTTTGTGCTCAAAGCATGCCAATGCACATGCTTACCTCATACCAAGTGATACATATATGGATTTACATGATTTCAACTCGAGGTCTCTAGTCATCTTTGTTCTCTTGTCATATGAATGAAGTCCGCGAACCCAAAGATTCAAGCTTGATGTAGAAGACCTAGAATCCTAATCTCATTTCAACAAAGGCAACCCAAAATGATCCAATTTGAGATAACTTATCCTCAACAGCACAGAAAAGCCATCATAATATTCCCCTCCTCTCTAACATTATGCATAAAGCATAGCAAAGCAATATACCCATATAATCCTACCAAGTGTAGATGTGTGGATGACGTGATGTATGTAGTCTTATATATATATATATATATCAAAGAAGTTGTTTCATGATGTCGAAACTCTGACCACATGATCAGGAAGGAAGGATTGTTTCCTTTTGACCCTCTCCAACATCATTCAGTACTCCAAAAAATTGAAACTACGCAAAGCAAATGAAAATTCATCGACACAAATCAAGCACCCTAGTCAAGAACCCACCTTCTTCTTTTTTCACCTCAATCAACGTAATCAACACATCCCACCAAAATTTTCTAGCTAAAAATGAAGAAGAACTTGTGGGTTTTTTGTACCTTTGAACGAGAATCAGCATCACTGAAGAAACAGCACATATCCATAGCAGAAAAAAAGTCTAGAAAAGACTTGAAAATTTACAAGCACAATATGATTAGAATAGTCTAGCAAAATTTTGATTTGAGATGAATATGAGGATCAACTGAAAATTTTAAAAGCATGATGAAATGGGTTTATATAGAAATACTGAAAACGCGTTTGAACAATTCAAAGAAGTATCATAATCTGAGGAAACTTGGAGCCTTGGAGAACATTGTGCGTAACTGTCTGCTTTTGGAATAAAAAAGAAAGAAGGAAATATCCCTTGGTTGACTAGTCCTTGTACAAGAGTTTATGAATGAAAGTGTAGTATCTTTTACCTTCCCGTTTACCAAACCTGTGAAATGTTAGCTACAGTCACTGTTTTACATTCGGTTTTGTGTTCCATCATTTTGGTTGTTCATTCGGGGTCACTTTTCTTATGATGCGTTCTTTTTATTGATGATTGATCAAGCATCTTAAGAGCATGCTCCAAGATTCGAACATGTGTTTTTAGGTGAATGAGAAACAGCTATTACCAGCTGCTCTAACGTACCTTTATGTTACAAAGGTTACAATTTATAATTCATTTATGTGTTTGCTTACAATTGTTATAATGTTTACTATTGTTAAAATTTTATCTTAAATTTTCTATTTTTTAATTAATAATTACATAATTATTTCATTTTCACAATATATATAAATATATTTTAATTATTTAATTATGGAATTGATTATTAAACAATAAGTATAAATTGAGTATTTTCATAGAGGTTCTTATCAATGGGGAGGGAGGTTCTTGGAATGGGTTCTATGCTGATGTGACATGTGCAGAAAGTTCTTTTCAATGGTAAAATGAGTTTTTAGAAAGAAAAGTTTTTAGAATACTGACGTGACACTTTAAGAACTCCAGAATAAGAACGGAAGATGCTCTAATACTACAACCATCTTCTATTGAGATTTCCGGGATATGTTGACTTCGGTCCTAATTCGCCTTACTTTAGTCCATCACCTCCTCCTCATCATCTCAAGCAATACTAAGACAAAGACAATCATCTGCATAATCCCACCAAAAATCATAGTTTTACTACATAGTTTTACTACGGAAAAATCATTTTTCAATGTTCTCATAGTATTGCTTATCCAACACCAAGGAAACAATAGAAAGTGGTGCATTTACAAGAATATATGAGAATCTAAGCCAGCAAGATACATTCCCCTCACATGGCCACGCACTTGTTTTCCTGGTTTCCACCTTCATTCCTGTCCCAATAAGTCTGGGAAAAGGCTTTCCCTGTTGGCTCACTAGCATCTGTAGTTAGCAAAAATACATATTATTCTTGTACATATCATACAAACGTTATAGATTGCTGTGTCGAAATGAGCTGTATTGCCTTCCGTTGCCGAAGTCTCGGAGACCACAAAGAGAATTCAGAACATAGAGATTTGTCCACATGTAACACGTATACATGAACCAAACTCGTAAGTTAAAAGATGATGAGTTATGAATCAGTCCGTACACACGTCTTAGCTGCTCACAACCTCACTAAGTATTATCTACCATAATTCATCATGTTCTTATCTTTCTATATATTTTCTGTATGTGCTGACAGTGCACCAGGTCCTGTGGCAACCGCCTTTTGTTTTATTTTGTAAGGTCAACACAGAAAGTTAGGATTTCCAAGTAGACACGAAACTCGCAGCCTCTGATTTCCTGGTGATTTGAATTGCGAATGAAAAGGATAGGTTATGTGTATTAGTATCAGTATCATGTATAACAGCACAACACGGCTTTCAAAAGTTCTTCCTTTGATTGGCGCCAACCAAACCGACTTGTAGCTTCCTTTCACATATCTTGTGAATATATTAACAATAAGCTTAACCATTAACTGTCCCGCATACCAGAAACATACCATATTGATACGTACACACAGAAATTAGTCCATGTCACAAATGATACATCTCCTTGACAATTGACCGTTTCGTAATCAGACTCCATGTATTTAACATGAAGCAACTTTGTTACGATCAAAAGTCAAGCATGATCGTAAAGGAAAAAGGAGAAGCCGTTATTATTGATAAACCGGAGCCTAACAAAGATTTACCAAATGTGCATCTGTTTATTTGATGTCAGTACATTTTCCCAGGCACTGCCCTCTCTCCTTCACTTCCAATAAGATTTGGAATCAACTATACAGAAGAAACTGACATCAGGCTATATTGTATCAAACATGAAGTGGGAAGAAGAATAGCTCAGCGACGTCTCCATGGAACCTCAGATGCCGGATAAGCGAAATAGCACCTAAAGATCAGTTTGTACTCCAGATAGGTCTCCACACAGCGGTATCTTTCCAATTCTTGTCTCGATAAATGCCAATCTTTATCTGCTGATGAGTAAACATGAGAAAAGAGTTTCAAGGTCCTGTTCCTGTGCTCATATTGCAGACTCATTGAAGCGAAAGAATCTACAGGCAGTCCACAGTCCGCCAAGCCTAGTTCAAAAAAATGAGCTAGAATTCATATTATATTGCAGGTTCTATTCTGTCTCCGTGGTTATTTCTGTATTAATTGCGCACTTGTCTCTTGTCTTTGACATCTTTCTCGTAGTAGAAATCATGACAATTATCAGGCAAAATCTAGTGAATTACCGGTTGAAACCAATAAGCAAGCCTATTAGGAGGAAGACGAAACTGCCAACTATGAGTGTAAATAAGTAAAAGTGAACCAGTAGACAGCTCACAACCAAAGAAATGTCGAGCAATCCAGTTAAGAGCATTACCAAGTCTGAGAATCCTGATTCTAATTAACCAACTGGCGGGACTGTGAATGGCTCGGCAGGGATGGAGAACTTGGGGCAATGCCATTTTCCTCACCAAGAAACTGGTCCGAAAATGTAGCAGTCGAGGGAGACCAAACTGGGACTACACCACCACTCCTGCCTCCCCTGCTGCTGCTCGAGGAGTCAGCTGTCGACTCTTCTACATCTCGCAACCCAATTGAGAAGTTGAATTGCTGCTGAACACTAAGGCTTCTGGTATTAACTTGAGCTCCTTGGTTCAAGGGTTCTGGTGCTTGATTCCCATTGACATTTCTTGGTACCTCAGCTCTACCATCTGCTGCAGAACTTCTCCTATCCGAAGAAGCTTCCTCTTCTTCAAACCTGATAAAAGATGAAGTTAAGCTCGGGACCATCTGATCTTCGTAGCGACGATTTGTTGTAGTTTGGTTGTCTCTAGCTGCTTGATCGTCGATCTCCATCTGTAGGTCCTGTGGGAAAGCAATTGGGGCTGCTTCAGAGGAATCTCCAAGGCCTTCTTCGATTCCGTACTCATTTGCCGCTCTTGATGCCGCTTCTTGCTGCCACATCTGTGACAGTGCACTCTGCAACCTTGCCTTGGCTTCCTCTATTTCAACAATGGGGAGGGGATAATTTGACCCCAACTCAATCCCAGCAGCTTGTAGAACTGATTGAGGAGCGTTCCACGGGTGATGTATCCATTCTGTCGGTAGCCTTGCGAGTTCAGGAAGCCACCTCCTCACATACTCACCATTAGGGTCGCATTTGTACCCTTCAAACTGAAACAAGCAAAATGATGCCAAATTTATCACCATTTTATCAGCTATACAATATACAACTACAGGACGTGTATGCTCATCTCTTTTGAGTGAAATAGAACTTTAACGCTTTCCAAAAAAAAAAAAAACACTACAGGAATGAAAGAATGGAAGAAATCAACATTGATAAACACCTGAGGGTTATCTATTCTTTCCGGGTCACGACCATCAGGAAGCGATCCAGATATGTATTGCCAACCGAGAGCATCGCTTTCAAGATCTGCATCCAAAAGGGTATCCCAAAAGTACTTCATACCCCACCTCCACGGTAGCTGCAAAACTTTCACAAAGAAACTAGAAACCACAACCCGTATCCTATCATGAAGCCAACCGGTCGCCCACAGCTCTCTCATGCCCGCATCAACAAGAGGATAACCTGTTCTACCTTGCCTCCACACTTTAAAAAGGTTCTCATCCACGACCCAAGGAAAAAACTTAAGGTGCCCAAGCAGCGGCCTTTCATGACTGTATGGATGATTGAAGCTCAAGTATCTGGAATACTCTCTCAAGCCAATAGACTTAAGAAACAAGTTGCAGCTCTCCTCTCCGGCTTTGTTCCCTTCATTTGCCCACAATACCTGCTTGATGCGAACAAGATGAAAGACCTTTCGTACACTCACCTCACCAAAATGCAAATGAGGGGAGAGAAAGGAGGTTGTTGCAGTATCAGCCTTCCTCTTATTTTTAGCATACCCAAGCAGTGGTCCATTTATGAAAGTTGCAAGGGCCTTATCTGCATTGCTCCATCCAGGAGACCAAGCTCGAGCAAGGAGTGCATTGCTTCCTTTCTCTGTTTCATTTTCAAAGGTAAGCATATCTGACGGGCACCTTGACACATCGCCTGCAAGGACATGTAAAGAGTATAAAAGCAGCAACTGAGTTTAAAAGCCTGCAGGACAGTCGATGCACCATATCTTTGCACTATCAGACTTGACTCATGTGGCCTATAAGGCGCAATTGATCACTACATTAGTTGGCAATTCAAGCCGACAATAACCTAAAAAATAATTTTCATGAAAACAGACCTGTGATTATCCGCTTAGGAGGCAAGAGTGGAGCATCTGGGTCGCAAGGCATGCTGAGGCATCTTTCCCAGAACCCCGAAAATATATTAAAAGGTTGACCATTGTCATCATTGACCTCCCATGGTTCATAGAGCAAATCAGCATTGAAGGAACGCACTGTTATGCCTTGCGCAGTTAAAACCTCCTTTGCCCGGTGATCCCTCACAAGTGATAGAGGATCTGAACGTCAAGGAAAAATATCAAAAAAGCCAATAGTGTTACCAGAACCTACCATGACCGAAGCAAAACCACAGGACATCCATTTCCGAGGTGATTCTGACATACCAAGAAATGCCCAAAGATGCAGAAACCAAAGGGATATGCAACTAGTAGAAATGTTCATCTTTGTAATTATGACAAGATTATATGCATTGAAGCTGGTAAGGTGAAAACATGTCATCTGAATGTGCCTCTTCCTCACATTTTAAGCAGCACCAGTTCTATCGTATCATATCAGCCCTCTAAACGCTTACTAACATATTAGGAAAGCACCATCAATGATAGTCCTGCAAACTCTACAACTCCTTCTCATTTGCATCAACATGGCTGAACAGCGTTAAACAGTCAACTCCACATAATTCGCCCCGGTTGCATTTGCCTAAAATTGCCCCAATACTTTTGAGATCGGATGCCTTCAGATCCAAATGAGAATCAACCAAGAGACTATATCCCCAAGTAGAAGGCAGATGATACTTACAAATAACACCTATATAATAGATTGTACAGGGTGAAGTGGACAAGAACAAGGTAAATATGCTATACAGAACTCATTTCCATAAAGAAGCAAGTGTTGCAACAGCTCACAAAAGAGGCATACCCAAAATGAAGAAACATCACAGCACTGGAAAACCCACAATTATGATTTCAGCAAAAGCATGAAAAGAACATGAAATTTCACCATCAAAGTCCCAAAAAAGACCTATTTATTATCACACCAACAGCAACTAACAAGACCACCCCAGTATGTCAGAATCACACCAATTAAGAGAGTATGTATTAAGTACAAAGATCAGTAAGTGTCTGACCATATAAGTGGTTGACTAAGACCTGAATAGACCCAGTCGTCTTGACAACATCAACTAGAGTTGAAACACTATCAGTTGATCTCTTTGTGATCAAGAAAGTACCCAATCTTCTCAGTGATGAATCAAGGTGAGCCAAGCTTTGCTTTAGCCACCACCTTGAAACCCTCCCTGGATAATATGGAACTTCCTCTTCAGGTGCCCATATGAAAACACAAACCACAGCACCTGATCTCACAGCAGCAGCCAGTGCTGGGTTATCCTCAACCCTCAGATCTCTCCTAAACCATACTATACTGGTGCATCCACCATCTCCTCTCATCATCAAAAATCACCCCCAATAATCAAAAACTTTGATAACCCTAGAATCAAAGCCTACCAGTACTTGAACGATCACTAGAATCAAACCCTAGAATCACTCAAAGATCACTTTGTTAACATCTGGGTCAGACACTTCTGCATCAAATACAATACCCTTTGGGTTGAACTGAATTGGGGTTTTCCTAATTTTGCTGATATGAAAATCTGAAATTACCCAGAGAGGAATTTGATGAGTTTCAGGGTTTGTTTCAATGAATCTGGGGGAGATTTTTTGAGAAGGGAATAATAATCAAGCATGAAATGGTGTTGTGATTGGATTGGTGTGTGATGCGAGGAGGATTGAGAGTGAAAGGATTTGGTAAAATTCAGAATAATTTTTTTTTCGAGGAGATAAAACGCCAAATGTTTTGTATTTATGTTGTGGACATTTGCAGCCACATAACAAAAACTTCTCCACTCCTCTTCATTTCTGTTTTTACATCTTTGAGATTCTTCATTTTGATATGGATGGAAGAAAGTTCAAGAATTCGTTAGATTTTTTAATTATGAAATTATATATAATAATTATTTCATCATTCAGAAATCATTTATTAATAAGTTTTTTATTTTTATATTGATAAAAAAATTCAAAAATGTGATAGATTATTTTATTTTAAAGTTATACGAATAAAGATCATTTATTCGTAAAGATATATTCTATAAAATAAAAATATAGACATTCAAGAATTAAGAAAATTATCAAAACACATCAATCCTTTGTCATCTTTTATGACATCATTTAAAGTAACATGATATATTCAGTTCAAAAAAAGATTGAACTGATCAATACTAAAGCTTTAGTATAGGGTGCATAGTGTAAGGAATGTCCGGTACATCGTTGTCAAGGTATGTGTCATTTGTTACATCAATGAACAACAATTAACAGTAAAAAGTTAGTAATTTTTTGTGATGCCATTCTAGAGTTCAATGGTGAGTGGTGACGTATTTTTTAACTAAAACTTACGTGATTTCATGGTTAAAAGGTTACTATGAAGCTACAGAATGAGATTTTGTTGAAAAAAACGTATGAAAAGCTCAAGTAACTCTCTCAAGAAGAACATACAACTGTTCCAAACCAAACGTTTCCTTTACCTCATTGAGAGACTGAGATTTCTATTTTACTTTTATTTTGTACATTATACGACCGATAATATGGTCTCACTCTCTCATCGTATTTTTTATGTTCTAATATAGTATGGTTGTATATTTGAAATTTTTTACAATGGTAATAAGTTGTATGTAACTTTAACGATTATGTTTCGACAGTTGATAAAAGTGAACTAGTCAATATAATTTTTGGTGTTTAACCTTTTTGTTTCTATTCACGCATATCACATAAAAAGAATGGAAGAAGGAAAACACGGTTTAATCTCATTCTTCATTTATTTTGATATTAATGACATCTCATTAACGACTCAACTAATAACAAACGTACGAATAATACATATACATAATAATCAATTAAGTAATCTAAGTTTAAAACCAGTTTCGTTATTCTTGGGTTTTTTCTAATATAATCATGTACTGATGGAACTACCACCATTAAAAATGTGACATTGCAAGTCAACTCTCGTTCATGATAATATCAGCAAATTGGTTTAAGAATCAAGCAAAATTACAACATTGTTAGAAAAATGTGAGATATGTGGTTACACTCTACTTTGCACAAATACTCCTTTTTCTTTTAATTTTCTACCCTAAAAGTATGTGACTTTTAAGAAACTAACCCTCAGTGAGATGATACAACTACAATACAGATTCTAGCTCATAGGAGGAAACTTGTAAATTTCATGTTGATCCAATTAAAAAAAGCATTACTACATCCGTTTTAAAATCTGGGAAAGGGAGCGAACTCTAGAAGCTAGGGCTGTATCATTTTATCATTTAAAATATCCAAAAAAATATTTACAATTTTTCCCAATTTGAAAACATCAATATTTCAAAATTACAAAACTATCTTTATTTTATGTCATATTTATTCAATTCACTATCATTTTTCTTCTTGATGTTTTACGTTTTTCTCCCATAAAGATATGTTCATAGAATGCCACAAAAACATTGTCTTTTTATTTTTTATATCAAGTCAAATTGATGTAAGGGACAGGAGGACTGTCGAAAAAATGAAGTCAACACTAAAATGACTTAAAAACATTCGACCATGAATCACACACAAAAAGAATAATCAAGACATAACGATATCTATCTGAAAAACCGAGATTGAGAAATAGAATGTCTCAAAGATGGTTTAAGTTGTTTCAACTCTCAAATTTCCAATACAAAAGCTGAAGAAATACTCTCATTTCTTTTATCTCGACCATATGAACCAAAATCTGCATCGTTGATGTGCTATCTATTGCCTCGTCCTAATAACAAATGAAATAATAACCTCTACGCAATTTGTAAGGATTTATCTGTCGGCAAAGCCAAATTAGGACTTTATTCTCTAAATATATTACAGTAATTTTTCTATCCCTATTTTTATAATATATTACAGTGTCATTTTTTTTTTATAGAATTCAGTTTTTTACACAGTCACCCAATAGATTCCTTATACAGATTTACATATTTTTTATATATTGATTTTTTTATATTGAAGTTAATAAATCTTAATTTAGCATATTTTATAGTATCATAAATAATTGTTTACCTTAATAATAATGTTATTTTATTTTTTGCTAAAATAAATGAAAAACTTTCGGAAAAATATCATTTGAGTGTTTTTATTCCAAGAAGATATCACTCGAAATTTTTTAATTTCCTTGAGGTCCCATATATAAACCAAATTACAGTACTACCCCGCACTCACTTCCACGCCTCAATTTTCTCTCTTCACAACGAGATTCTCACTGACAACGACGAAGACGACGGTTCCGCATCAAATTTCGCATGATTCAACCTCATTCGACCTCAGATCTGAGCTCTAATATCACTGAACGTCTCACCAAATTCGAGATTCTATTTCGAATCGAGAGGTTAGGGTTCATGCAAACTCAAATTCGGATTCAATGTTTGGTTTGTGTGTTTTTGGTGTCAATTCGACCTGATTTAGGTTAAAATCAACAATGATTAATGAGTTATGGTGTAATAAACACAATTTTACGATGATTATGTCGAAACGAAAATTCATTTCGAGATGTTAGTATGCTAGGCGAAAAATGCATGCATGCAACCATAAACTAGTACGCTAGTCAATTTCAAAGAAGGAAACAATAATCCATTTTCAAATATCAGTACGTCTTGTGAATTACAAACATATTGCCTACAATTAAAAGGAAAAACAGCAAATAAAAATTAAACCAGTACGTCTGAGGAAAAACAAAGCAAAACAAAAATAAAAAATAAACTAGTACGCCACATTAACAAGTAGTACATCCCAGCATAGAATCACAACTACTACATCTCGTTAAGAAACTAATACTCCTCATCTGAACATCATTACTCAGCGCAATGTTTCCCGGCATGTGTTTCTTATTGTGATTATCAAACTTCAAACATCGTGAGCATTTGATCCTTCGGACTACCTCTCCCTCGATCTGATCCTCCGCTTTCATGGTCTTCCGGGCTACCTGCTAGACGAAAACAGAACAACCTCATCCTCCATTGTAACCACTCATATATATGAACACGATCAAACTGCCTAATACAAAAGCAACCAGTAGAAAGGCACGTCGAAACCTTTACATGTCATCCACATCATCTTTCGTGCTTATACTACTTGCAATGAGATGAAACTTTTTCCTTCCTATTTTTTTTTTTAAAACATACTCAAAGTCAATCTCGGTTGTATATTTTACAAGACAGTCACAAAAATCATCCACACCTCCAAAAAAGCATTGTTCAACATTATCACGATACGATGACCACTTGCTTGAAAATAAATATTTATCCTTACCCAAGAAACCTTCGGAATGACAAGCATCTTAACAAAAATGGTTCAAAAACACCATCATCATCAAAAGATTCAAAAGCATCATCAATTTGTTCAGAATTGCTCAGGCTTACTACTTCAGGATCTAGGCGTAGTATTTTCTCAGTTGCATCAAAATTGCTCACGCATGCATCTGCCATAGTTTTCCTAACAACATCTATGATACATCTGATCAAATTATCATCATCTACATCAGCATTATCATTTTTCGATGAAGACACAACTGAATTCGAAGACGAAGCCTCATGGATCAAAATAAATACATCGATCATTTTCAACATATACGTTTTAACAAAAAAGAATAACGAATCCAAATCTTCTTAATTCCTCAAAACACATCGATCATGGGAAAGAATCGAATAAAACATTAGAATATCATCTTTACGAATCTTTTCACGGACATATGATAGGTTCAACAACAAAAAATCTTAAAAAATAGAACACATCGGAACACAAATAAGATAAGTAACACAGTCGACTTTGCACATTAGCACTATCATTACAACCATTGAAAAGATCAAATTATTTCTATGAGCAGATTTGATTAAAGATGCACAAGCAACACAACCGAAACGAGGAATTCCACGAGCAGATCTGATTCAAATTCGATAAAAGATGATGATGATGGAACTCGATGATGATTAATGACGAAGAAAAAGGAAAAAAGATGGACGTTGAACACAAAAGTAAAAAAGAAAAAGACTTGAGAAATAACAATAAGAAAGGAACGGTTTGATTTTAAAACTTTGTGGAAAATAAGTTTTGTTGGTGGTAGTTGCTTAGAAATAAGTTCCCAAATCGATACCCAAGGAAATTTTCACAAAATAAATCAATTTTTAAATATTTGTATTTTTTTTTATTAACTATCCTTTATTACAAAAATATTATTTTTATATTATTTTAATAATATAAAAAAATTAGGGAATATTTTTGATTCTCCAAATATAGGAAAAAATATAAGATATAGGGAATCATTTAGGGATATAAATAAAAAAAAAAAATACTATGTAATCTATTTTTTTTTTATCAAATTCCTTATATAAAAGATTAAGGATTAATGGTTAAAAAAAGATTTAAGGATTCATTTAGGACACTGTTCTGAAAAATTTGAAGCTGTTGTGAAAATAATTTGAGTGGATAAGCACACGTAGGTTGTATTTCTTGTAAAAACTCCATTATAATATTGCAGAATATATTTTACGTCGCTAGTCAGCATTCATTCGACAACAAGCACGTTCCTTTCAATAATTTTGGTGGTTTCTTCAAGTTGGAGAAATCTGAAAAGGATATTTGGGATCTCATAGGCAGCTACTAGATGGAACTCAACCGCATTTCTCCCACTACTTGTCATACTCCTACAACACAGTCAATATGACAACTCGCCGGGCCGGGTCGGCCCACTTTGAGTTTCGCCAGATGTGAGCGAAATGAGCTACGTTTTCTCGAAGCCAGAAATTAACGGACGAGCTTATTACAATCATAGCTTGTGTTTTGATCGAACCGATCATTTGAATTTCAATATCGGGTTGTTGATATTGTTGAGATGAAGTCAACATTTGAATTTCAATATCGTGTTATTGATATTGTTGAGATGAAGTCATCGATCACTTGATCACAAGAAACAAACTCTTCATGTTTTGCACAATGGTTAATGGCGCATGAGCAACGGCAGCCCACTGGATGCTGCGCTCCTCACAAGGGAGAAAAAAAAGCTATAAACCTAATCTCAACTATGCAAACCCTTTTTATTAAACAAGCCTGCTACATTTCTTGATGCAGATTTCAGGTCAGATTTGCAAGCGAGCCAAAGGGTTGATTACATGAACCCACCTGAGATACTCCTACAAATGCAAAACTTGCTCTGATTTGGACTCAGCTAGCGACATGAGTCAGTCAGGTCATATCCATTTAGGTCCAAACCACTCGTCCGATTACCTGATCCATGTCTAATTTGCCAAGATGACAACCAAAAAGTTTGAACAAGATAAACTATCACCATTATCACATTACAACCCACCTTTAACATCCATGAATATCCTTTCATAGTAGAATGTCAACAAGAGAGGACATTGGCATGACTAGTTTCTGTGAGAGCCCAAGTCAAACAATCAGGTCGTGTACAACAACCTTGAGAGCTAAAGCCGGTGTATGATATCTCACAGATGTGAAAAGAGAAAGAAAAAGATCGGTCACAATGATGTTTCATCTATCACTACAACAAAACTATAACGATTTCAACAGCCTATAGTGTCGAGCCGCAATCCTGCATGGAAGTGACGCCAACAAGAGTTAGACCTGCGATGAGAACCTGAACCCGTTCAAATGTATCTAGCTTCACCAAGGAGACCACGAGTATGTTGCTTAATGTGTAATGTATGTCCACCACTTGTAGAGACCGAATCCATAAACTGTTGCATAGATGACTGTCCTAACCGGATAGAACCTGAATCTGCAAACATCAAAAAGCTATATCAAAATCATAAGCATAATAGACCGCTCAATTTAAGGATAACTGGAACCATAGACTTGATGAACAGAATTAAGAAGTAAATTAGGTAGTCATGAAGATATATCTAGTATTCATTGTGTTCATCAAAATTCATTGGCATCAAAGATTCATTCAAGTCATTTTAGAAAGCACAACTTCTTCAGAGTATAGCATAATAGCACACCAAGATAAGGCTCTGAAACAATGGGACGAAATTCGACTTACACAGTTGCACTTCACTTCAATGACTTAATCTGACTACATTTCTATATATACAAGATACAAGGTCAATATGCCGAACAAAGTTCAGAAGAGGCCAATTCCCGCTACTTCAACGGTAACAGCTACTTACACTACATGGCATACAAAATGGGAATCTGATGGCATGTCACCAGTGGTCTAGCTGAAGGAATCACAAGGAGCAACAAACCCAATAGGTCCTTACACAATTTAGTATTTTCCTATTATTGATGAATTCATCCTTTAATTTGTAAACTGTAATGGAAGCGTGGAAACTATCCATCATGGTTTGGTTATTCTAAAGTTTTGGGATATGGTTATCTGGTCAGTAATAATAAGAATAGCATATGACTTCGCAACAACCAATTTGGCACATTTGTTCATTAAAATATCATCACAAACTAGAGCCAAATCTCATCAGGTGAGCCCTTATATCAGTCTTTCTTCTCAGCTTTACACAGTGTGAAGTCTCATAAAAAGAGACAGTCTGCAGAATCCCCCCTTCATTACCCGAATTCCAAGTCATCTTCAATAGCACTTAACGCCATTCTTTCACTAACCAAAATTTCCTAAACCTTTCCACAGGAACCAATGCCTTGAGTGGAGCATGCCCTGCTAATCTGCAACCATCTACCCATGGATTGTCATAGTAAAAATGCCTCAGCAAAATACAGCGAGCTGAAAATACCAGAGAGCAAAGAAAAAAAAAACCTCCAGCTTTTCATGGTTTCTTTCATAAGTTCCTCAATACCACAAATTAATCGCAATATAAGTGGCTATCTCCCTCGTGTCCATGGTATTAAGAATGATACAGAGTTCAGGGCTATATGTTGTTCTATCCCTTCAATCTTGCAAACAACATCACAACACTGAAACAAACAGGCAATGCAATCCATGTAATTCCCAGATACAACCCGATTCGACACATGAAGCGCAACCATTCAAATCAAACAAAATGAAACTATTCACATATAAATTGGAATCCAAGTTCACAATGATCCTTTTCTGCATGGTGCACGATCGTAATCTCCAACCTCCAACTAACACAGAACCACACTCTCAATCACACAAAAACAAATCCTCAATCGTTGATGCACAGCCTTGTGCTAAAGAACGTGAGGACCTTAAGCAACATTCTAACTAGACAGTTCCAATCCATTATTACCGAGTCTCAAGGTCGTAGTCATGCCTTGCAAGAGAAATAGTCTCTCATGACCATCAAATTGATCATCCAACTAATCATTGTTTTAGCCCTTGGAAATCAAGAGTACCAACAAAATTTCCCCCTTAACAGAAGTCCACATTTGACAAAAATGGCAAATTATCCTATTCAGGAACTATCTTCTTCTAGAAACGGATCAAAACCCAGAAACAAAAACCCAAAAATGTAGCTTGCAGCCAATACTCAAACGCTCAATTGCAAATCTAGCAATAACCAGGTACCTTCCCTGCTAAACTGAATCACTCATCACCAAATATTACGCTACAGCTCAACCCTCCAAGAAACTAACAGAACAACAACTACCACCCAGGCCCTCCTGTCATGGATAGGCCTGTGGGAAGAACGAGAAATACATAATCTTTACATCCGCTGCAGACAACAAAAAGACTATTTCCGAATCGAAAATCAAAGAGAGGGGCTCAGAAAATTCAAGGAACTGATTCCAACCCAGGAGTTAGAAATTCGAAAATTCATGCTCAGGCTCAAATTCAATTCCCCCTTATCAAACACCAAACACCTCTTCTCTAAAACCCAATCTCTCATCAAACACCAACCAAAGCAAACCAATATCCACATAATCCCGCCAAGTGCTCATGCGAGGAGGGCGAATATCCCTATTACATATTTATAATAGAGAGATTGTTTCCTAATCCACCCCAACCCCAACCCCAAAACCCTAAGCCCACTCCAACCCCAACAAACCCAACCCCTCTCTCACCAAAACAGCCACCACAATCCTGCTTTCAATTTCCCCTTCCCTTACCTATGTGACTCGGGTCTCTGAACAGCATTCGGCCCGATCTCCGCAACAGTAATTGGCTGACACCACTCCGACACGTCCCTATCGAAGTAATCCCAGTCGGGTAACAAGACCCCGGCGATTCCCAGCATGCCGATGAGGTATGTCACCATCATCTTCTTGAACGAGTATGTTGAGATTCCCACGATTAGTATAATCACCGCTAACCATACCAGAGATGTCCTCAATGGACCATCGTTCGCCATGGAAGATGGGGAATGAATCAAAGGGTGGGAGAAGAATCGAAGTCTGAGTCAGTTTGTTGGCGGTAGTTTTGGGGCATGAGGACGGTGTGTGTGGGAATTGGGAGGACTAGTGAGAGGAGTAGATAGTTGGGATTTTCTCGAAAGGTTTGCTTGTGGTTTTATGTCACATGGGTCTTTTTTCTTTCCATTAGTTCTTGTCTTTTATTGGATGGAGACTTGACTGGAGTGAGAGTTTGTCTATGTAAATTTTAGTTTGTATCACGAAGATGATCACCATTGGTTATACAAAATTATCTCCCAGCATTTTATTTAATAGTTTGATTTGAAACAAAAAATTATATA